>JAJIBD010008255.1:0-72758 GCA_021461705.1 Cryptotis parvus
CACACAACGGAAATACCATCTGCACTTTTATTTTCATAGCAGCACTATTCACAATAGCCAGAATCTGGAAACAACCAGTATGTCCAAGAACTGATGACTAGATAAAGAAACTGTGGTACATCTACACAATGAAATACTATGCAGTTTTTAGGAAAAATGAAGTTATGAAATTTGCCTATAAATGGATGGACATGGAGAGAATCGTGTTGAGTGAAATTAGTCAAAAGAAAGGAAAGAGAGATATAGAATGACTGTATTTATTTGCATGACATATATACGTATTATGATACCAAAATTCAAGGTCAGGCGAAAGGTGGATCAGGAGCTCTTATCAAAGATGGAAATTACCACAAAAGTGTGGGAGTCAGAGGTTAGGTAAAACAGAGAAGGGAACATGTGCTAATAATTGTCGAAAGAGCTAATACCAACCTAGAACTGAGCATTAAATATAGGCAAAAGATGCACATGATAACCTCTAAGTGTATGTATTATAATCCACAATATGTAAGAGAAGGAAGAGAGAGAGAAAGAGAAGAAAGAGAGAAAAGAGATAAAGAACCTGCCATAGAGGCAGGCTATGGAAGGGGAGGGAATCCGGGACATTGGTGGTGGTGGGGAAATGGGCACTGGTGGAGGGATGGGTGCTGGAACACTGTGCGACTGGAAACCCCAAACATGAAAAACTTTGTAATTGTATATCTCACGGTGGTATAATAAAATATTAATTAACTAAATAGTCTTTCAAAATGTTGAAGAAAACACTCATTGGTAAGTAGCAAAAACAATGCCCTGTTGAACATTTATTTCATCTTATACTATTATCAAGTTAGAATTAAATTAAATTAAAATAGGAAGTTTATCCTTTTTTTTTAAAGATTTGAACTTTAGGGGCCAGAGTCATAGCACAGCGGGGCGGGAATTTGTCTTGCATGCAGCTGACCTGGGTTCAATCCCCAGCATCCCATAAGGTCCCCAAGCACTGCCAGGAGTAATTCCTGAGTGCAGAACCAGGAGTAACCCCTGAGCATGTCTGGGTGTGACCCAAAAAGTAAAAACAAAAACAAAAAAATCTGAACTTTGTATCTCTAAAATATTTTGAGTGCAACATCCCAGTCATCTTCTATCCAACCATAAGAGTTAGCTAAGACACCACAGAAAATGCCTAAATGTCCACTATGCTAAAGCATGAAGGTTCTGCCCTGGAGCCCCTTCAGTGAAGTGACTGATAGAAGGCAAGTGCTGGTGAGCTAAATGTGGGAGAATCCAGGTCATCAGATGCTGCCCCCGAGGAAGCACCACAGTCCATGCCAGTGAGTGGCCTCTGCTGAGAAATCCCATCTTCCCGGCGCAGGACTCAGGGTTTCAGGGGTAAGGCTACTTTGCCAAGCACCAAGGGGGAAGATAGCTCCTAAGCACTCCAGTGCTCCTTGCACTATTTGTCCCAAATCAAAACAAACATACAATAGTCAACAAATGACTACAAACTGGAGCAGAATAATGGCAGTATTACTGAATAGAATGCTTCACAGAAAATCTGAACACAAATTGTGTGTGTTCACATACCATCAGCTTGGTCATCGTGGGTCTGGGTCCACCTATAAATGCAGGTTCATGTTGTTCCTCTTCTCCCAGGGTCTCAGCTAACTCAGGGTGCTGTTCATGTGTGGAAGACAGCAACTCTGGCAAGTGGAGAAAATGGATCCCACACTGAGAAGCGGCTGTTTTCACTCGGGGCACTTCCTGAATCCGCTGGTACCACGCGCAGCCAGCAGTGGAAACTCAACCAACTTTTCAGAAAGTTTCTTTGCAAATAGTCACCTAGGCAGGAACAAAACACATTATATATAACAAAACACATGGTTGCGTATTTGTTGCTTGTTGACAAAAAGCAACAGTTAGATGAATTCACACAGCATATGATTTATATATTTTAACTGCACGCTCAAACAGTAAGCTTGAAACCCGGCCCTGAAGGACAAGTACTACCTGCCACTGCTAAACTGGCGTAGACAAAGGATGTAAAGCATTCACTGTCTGCAGTGCCTGCTTTGCAGACACAGAAATTTGTTCTGTTTCTCCCGGAAAGAATGACATGGAGAAACGCACACAACCCTCTTTGTTCCTTTTGCCTCTGGCCTCAGCAGAGCTTAAGACCTATTACAAGTTATGTTTTCAGAGAACACGCTCAGAAAAACTATCATTGTTCACTGAGGATGTCAAACGATCTGAAGATTTCCGGGTCCCATTCTATTTATCCTGAAAGCTGTGACCTATTTCTCAAAAACAGACAGGACGGGGTCAGAGAAATAGCTCAACAACGGAGTGCAGGCTTCTCAGGTAGGAGGCTCAGGATCAATCCCTGGTACCACAAGTTCTCCTGAGCACAAAGCTAGGAGTAGCTCCAAGCACCACCCAGTGTGTTCCCAAAACCAAAGAAAGAAGTAGATGCTCCCAACCTTTCAACCCATCAAATGTTTCTCTAAACAAAGGGGCAGGGATTGTAGTTCTGGAGCCCCTCTCCCTATCTTCCTTCCACTCTATAATACAATCAGGTCTCTCCTTTTGAGCAAAAGCTCGCCATGAGGGGTTGGGTGTTCTGGCGTATAGGGCAACAGGCCTATATTCAACTTAAATGTGGGGCAACCAGCACAATGCAGGGCCTGAGCACTCAGATCTCTGTGAAGAGTGCCTCAGTGATCCTTTAGTCTGATCCCCAGTTTAAGCTGCATATGTCTTGGCCGGACGGTCCATGTGTCAATTCTTATTTTCTACAACTTCACATAAACAAAGTCACAAACGTGATTTGTGAGTTGCTATGTTCAAAATATGTTGTTTCTTTTTATTATCATTCAGCAGTTAAAATAAGATTTTTAACTATACAGACGAGAAAGAGTGAAACTATACGAATGATATAATATGCTCCTGGTACAATGCAGCTTGCTTCTCCTGATTTCTCCTGTCATTATAACTGAACTAGTTTCTTTAGAACTTTGTTCTTGCTTCTTGTCAAGGTTTGAATGTTGTTTCCATGGGAACACTTATAATGTCACAGCCAGATTATGACATAATTATGAACATATGAAAGGTCAAGTCACAGAAAATCTCTACAAATACATCTAGCAATAATTATAATCTGAGGAGGAGCTAGGAAAAACAGGAAAACTTAATTAAAAATTCATGTATAGGCACATTTTACTCTATGTTAGCTGGACTTTCAAGGTTAAATAAGTACAAAAATGATTCACAGACAGGGTTTATATCTAGCTTCTTACATGCTGAAAGTACTCAAAATGCTACCATACAAATATACTCTTTTGAACCACCAAATAAGCAAGAAAATTCTTATCATCAAAGAATAACCCCTAATTAGCACTTTTCAAACTGCTGTATATGATACATTCAAAGGCTAAAAAAGAGCGTTTCTTTAAATGAAATTAAAAAAACTAGAATATTAAGCATGTAGAGAAAGATGGTTTATTTTCTAAGTACTTAAGTGCATAACCCGAAATATATATATTTGTACATTGATCACTTGTAAAATACATTATTTCTTTTAAGACTTAAAAGAAGTCCGTCTATATAAAGAAACTATGTACATCTACACAATGGAATACTATGCAGTTGTTAGGAAAAATGAATTATGATATTTGTCTATAAATGAATGGACATGGAGAGTATCATGCTAAGTGAAATGAGTCAGGAGTAGTATTGTATTCTTCTCATTCATATAATACTCCCTCTGATTCATTCTCCTGAAATGAGTCAGGAGGAGTATTTTTCCACATATTCAATGCAGTCATTGTATATCTGTATATACAATGACTGCATTAATTTGTGGAATATAAAAAAATAGTATGTGGAATATAAAAAAAAATAGTACCAGGGAAAACAGGGGGCCAGGAGGACTTGTCAATGGCTGGAATCTACAACAAATATGAGGGAGTGGAGGGTAGGTAAGGTAGAGAAGGGACCAGTTTGACAATAGTTGGAAATAGTAATGCTAGACTAGAACTGCATATTGAAAGTAGGTAAAGGGATACACATGTCGGCACTGCAAATCATAATGCACAAAAGGAGGGGGAAAGGGAGAGAGAGAGAGAGAGAGAGAGAGAGAGAGAGAGAGAGAGAGAGAGAGAGAGAGAGAGAGAGAGAAATACCTGCCATAGAGGCAGGTTGTGGGGTGGGAGAGAAACTGGGTACACTGGTGGTGGGAAATGTACACTGGTGGAGGGATGGGTGTTGGAACACTGCATGACTGAACCTCAATCATGAACAGCTTTTTAATGATCCATCGCAGTTATTTAAAAAAAAAGTCTGAAAATCACCATCTAAATGACATTCTGTGACCCAAAGTTTCACCAAATTTTCATCAAAAATTTTAATTGTATACTATGCAAATAAAGGTTAAGCCAAAGTAAATCAGAAAGTCATATTATCTCAGTTTCTCGGCTCCTCTTGATAGCACATGGCATATTTCCTTCCTTTAGAAAATAAGTTGTGATTACATAACTATATCATTCATATTTAAAAGAATTGAGGAGGAGTCAGAGTGATAGTCCAGGGGGTAGGGCGTTTGCCTTGCATGCAGCCGACCTGAGCTGAGTTCGATCCCCGGCATCCCCATATGGTCCCCTGAGCATGCCAGGGTTATTCCTGGGTGCAGAGCCAGGAGTAACCCCTGAGCATCGCCAGGTGTGGCCCAAAAAGCAAAAAAAAAAAAAAAAAAGAATTTTACTCTGCATGACAGGTGATCTCATTTAACATGCCAGGCTATTCCATTAACATCTAGACAGCCCAGGAGGTACCGAATCACATTTGTTACACTCAAAAGATATATGTAGAGTAGCTAATGAAAAGTGTGAGTGATAATTAAATGTGTTCCTAAGAAGTTATTATTTTATAAGTTATCCTGTTGATAAGATGAAAACCATTATAAAAACAGAATTACTTAGAGACAAGTAAATAGAGAACTTATTCCCTTAGTATTGAAGCAACAGAATAAATTATTACCAAAAGCACAAAATGAAGTTCTAATGGGTTTGTAATTAATCATACAAGGGGACAAAATGACTTTGTGGGAAAAAATAAGAGCAGCAAGATGTCACATCTATCCAAAATATCTCCTCTTATGCATTCCTTTCCAATCACTATTTTATAAAGTATTTAGTACTTTCATCATTTCCTTAGTCTATTCTTAAAAATGTGTCAAAACTAAAAAACAAAACTGTCAAAACTAACAAATGTGTAGGTGAGCAATAGAGAGTAGAAAATCATAAACTACCTACATAAATGGAAATATAAACCTTGTACTCTATCTTTTCCTTACAGAAAGCCTGGGAGGTTAAAAGTAAAAACTCCTAAGGACCTGAGGCTGAAAATAAGGAAAACAACAAAGAGTAAGTACATAGTGGAATCCTTGATTTCTGCAACATGCCAGTCAATAAGTGAAACCTCTATTTAATGTCTCTGTGGACAATGACAGTTAATTACCACTGGTATTTTTGTTCAAAAATAAAAGTGCAGCCTGATTTGTTTTAACAATAAATATCATGCTTACAACAATTCAAAATATTAGAAGTCAAAATACAAAATTAAGTGTCTAAATTATAAAGTGATTTGCTAAATGTTAACTCATTTGTTGTAGAGGAATAATCTTTTACCTAAAATTGTTTTATTTTGCTTTGACACCACACCCAGTGGTGTCCAGGGGATTTGTGAATGGAACCCAGGATGCCCACATGCAAACAAGTGTTCAGCCCACTGAGCTTTCTAACCCCCTAGAATCATCTTTTAAATAGTTCTATCAAGAGAGCCCAAAAAGATAGTACAGTGGTAATGAGCTTGCCTTCCCTGCTGCAGACCAGGGTTTGATCCCCAGCACCCTATATGGTCCCCCCAGCCACACCAAGAGTGATTCCTGAGCACGCAGTAGGAGAAAGCCCCGAGCACTGTCAGGTGTGGTCTCACAGCTTTCTAATCTATTCCTAACTTTCTGAATAGAGGGTCTTGTCAGGCACCCTCCATGAGAAATGCCAGCCAGCAGGAATGAACCACAACATATGCAGCTCCAGGGAAAATACACAACAAAGGAAAATATTTTAAGATGTAGTTTATGTATCAATTCAAAAGAGAAGAATTAAATCACAGAGCACTTACAAAACAAAAAAAATATAAAATTTTCTTCTATTTTAAACTTGGATGAGAGTAATATTCCTTATCAGTATCAAGTAGATTTACTCAGTAAAATGTCCAACATTTTGGGGGTACCCCTGACAATTAGATTGACTTCAATTGAGCCTGATCAGGAAAACTATTTAAATTAAACTAAAATTTAAAAAAAAATGAAAACTAAGATGATATATGAATAATGATCTGCAGTTGTCTTCATACAGGTAAATTAAATTACTTTGTATTTTGCTGAGTTTGCAAGCAAATACTCAAGTCTTCTCCATCACCTTATTTTCTTTCCCTTGTAGCGCATTACCCTTATTTCAATACACATGACTAATTATTGACCTGTCAGACTCGCTCTTCCCCCTACTAGACTATTCGCTCCATGAGGGCCGGCTGTATCTTCTGTATTTCTATCTTACCTGTTGCCTTCATTTAAGTGTCCCTAGTGCTCACAGCAGTGGTGGCATATGGAGGCTTGCAATACATTTCTCAAGTCAATGTCAACAGATGTGTCACTCTGAAATCAGACAAACTGGAGTGTCGGTGGTATATTAGAGAATAAATCTGATAGCTGTTTCCTTAGTAGGACGGGGGGTGGCATGCTTCAAAGGCAAGGAAATCATCATACTTGAAGACAGATCAGAATACAGCAAAGAGCAACACTTATGCTTGCTCTGATGTTCTTTTTTTATTGTTTTTAACTTTATTTATTTATTTATGCTTTGTAGGTCACATCTGGCAATGCTCAGGGATTACTCCTGACTCTTCCCTCAGGAATTACTCCTGGTGGTGCTCAGGGGACCATATGGCTGCCGAGGATCGAACCTGGGTCACCTGTATGCAAGGCAAATGTCCTTCCCACTGTACTGTCGCTCATGGCCCTGATGTTATTTTCACTCAGTTCTTTTACCCTTGAGGGAGGAAGAGGAAGAGGGATGTATGATAGATATCAATGTCATCTCCATTCCTCCCCACACCCAAAAAAAAACTAGGAAAGAAAACCCCAGATGATGTCTGGAGAACAGAGAGAGAACACTGATGTGAACAGAATATTTCTGATTTAATAATAGACTATTTTAAGAGAATGCTTAATTATAAAATGTAGCCCACAAGCTTTTTTAGCATTTTAATCCTCAACCCTCTAATATTACAAGGAACTCACAGCAGCAATTTGAAATTAATGATCATAACAGTTGGTAACATTTTAATAAAATGTAAGGCCGTACTAATTCTGAGCATTTATGGAGCTTCTATATGCCAGACACTGTTCTCCACACTTCACACAATCATTCGGCCCTCACACAGTTGAGAGATGGGTTCTATCAACAACTCTGCTTGACAGAAAAGAGAAATGGAGACAGGCCTTTGTAATGTGCCTGGCACGCAGTGAACCAAGTGGGCGTGGGGCTCAGTGAAGGTGGGGGGGACGCGCCTGGCAGCCTTACCAAGAAGTGGTGGATGCAGGGCAGGAGGACGATGTCGGCCAGCGTGAAGTACAGGCCCTCTGCAAATACGTGTTCCAGCGGGGGGCAGCTCGGAGGCTCGGGCCTTCCTCACGTGAGGTGGTTCCCGGCTGGCAGAGGCTGGCTCCTCTTGCACCCCCAGTTTTGAGAAAGCCACCTGCAGCTCCAAACTCTGAGGTGGGAAGCCCGGTTTTCCAGCGGCTTCCACTGTCTGGGTCCTGCTTGCATGCTCTTCCTTGGCAAGGCCAGGCCCCGATTTGGCCGCCTTCTGCTGCTTCAGCTTCTGGCGCCGGAAGCTTGTCATCGTTGTGCACCCGCACTCGCTCGCTCAGTTTTTTCTCCAGCTGCAGCAACTCAGCAGGGATTGTTGGGGGTCTGGTCAGATTCCTGAAGAAAACTTTCAATCGCTAATGGAATGGTGAGTTCACAGAGTCTGGTCCATTGACTAACCTGCAACACAAAACCACCAATCAAAGGACCAAGTGTGAAGAAAAAGCATTTTCTTTTTGGGAAGGTTGGCTTAGAGACTTAAATCCAGAACTGAGCCATCCCTGGGGAAGAAGGCGGGAAGCCATCATGCCACACACGTGGTGATGTCAGCTGCAGGACCCCAAGGTTACCTACCCAAAAGGCATGCTGTGCTCCTGCAAGCTGTATTCTACAGGGTTTTCTTTCTTCCAGAACCTTCAAAGTAGGCACTCTACCCCTGAACAGCAGGTTTCCAAGGCACTGCTATATAAAGTTCCTTTTAACAATCCTCAAAATCAGACAGGGGCGGGCGAGCCAGCGGGTTGGCGGAAGCGGCTGGCCAGCCGCCGGTTCGATCCCCGGATCCCTATGGTCCCCGAGCACCGCAGGAGTAAATCCTGAGGCAGAGCCAGGAGAAACCCCGAGCATGCCGGGGGGACCAAGAAAAGAATTAAAGGTGAAGTGTCCATAAAAAAAAAAAAAAGTAATCAGGACAAAAAATCATCCTCTAAAAAAAAGTATTTCCAAACCTCATAGTTTTTTTTTTGTTTGTTTTTTGCCTTTTGGGTCATGTCTGGCAATGCTCAGGGGTTATTCCTAGCTCTTTGCTCAGGAATTACTCCTGGCAGTGCTCGGGGACCATATGGGATGCCAGGGATCGAAATCGGGTCAGATGCATGCAAGGCAAACACCCTACCTGCTGTGATATCACTCTGGCCCCAAGTCTCAAAAGATTCTATCTTAACCTTTATGTTTCAATACTGCACTGAATGCTCGCATAGACTATCTCCAACACAGTTTAAATCAATGATCAAGTGAAGGTGCTAGCACTTGATGGCTATAAAGAACAGAAAAAAAGACATCAGACTTACTTCAGCACAGGCTTTCAGGCAGGTCTTCTTGAAACCCAGAAGTTCCAAAACTTCCCTCTTGGAGGGATCTGCTTCATACGACTTTTGGATTATGTGTCTAAGCACAACAGCAAGGCCAGCTCTACAAAAATTGTCAGGTTTTTCCACCACTGCAGGCAAACAGCAATTCTGGACTATTGGGGGCAGCTCGTGCCTTGAAATAACGTGTATCTGAACATCCTGGGACAGCACACTTTCAAGCAATGAAATATCTTTACTTTCTTTGGTGACGACTAAGTAAACTTTAAAGACTTTACAATCACAGTATGATAACAGAAACAAGGTCACTGTCGTATGCAGTGGGAAGATGCACCCTTCTATTTGGTGAGAAAAGCCCAAGTACAGGCATTCTTCAGAAGGACTTTTCTTAATGCCTTTCATTTTCTCCTTTCATTGGGGCACCTGAAATACATTGAAGAAATGCATTAAGGGCCGGAGCAATAGTACAGCAGGTAAGGTGTTTGCCTTGCACATGATGGACCTGGGTTCAATCCCAACATCCCATATGTTCTCCTGTGAGCACTGCCAGTAGTAATTCCTGAGTGCAGAGACAGGGAATAACCCTTGCACATTGCCAGGTGTGACACCCCCAAAAACAGCAAAAAAAGAAAAAAGAAAAAATACATTGAAATACGGAAGCCTCTGATATAACTTAGAAGCTGAAAGAAGAAAATGATTATTTTTAAAGGCTATTCTAGTATTTTTTTATTTTTTTTTATTTTTTTAAGTATTTTATTATACCACTGTGAGATATACAAATAAAAAAGATATACAATTAAAAAGTTCATGTTTGGGTTTTGGTCATACAGTGTTTCAGCACCCATCCCTCCACCAGTGCCCATCTCCCACCACCAACATCCCCGGTTCCCTCCCCCCCTTCCCCAGCCCTGCTCCATGGCAGGTTCTTTATTTCTTTCCCTTTCTCTCTCTTTCTCTTTTCCTTCCCTTTATTCTAGTATTTTTTAAGAGATACATATGTTCCTGGTCTCAGAATTTTTCCCTAGATAGTACTTCTGTGCTGAGGAAAACAGTACACGGATTAGACACCTGCCTTTGATTCCCAGCACAACAGAGCAGGCATAAACTGAAGCCCATGAGCATCTAGGTCCAGTCCTGGAGGCTCCCAAGCACTGCTTGATGGGCCATGCAGTCCCCTGACACTACAAAGCCTGAGTAGTGCCATGTCCTGGGCTCTAGCACTGAAACAGTGGTCACTGGTTGATGGAGAATTGCCAAGAGGGACCTGCAGGGGGTCTGATTCCTGCATGCAAAGCCTCCGACCCCCTAAAAAGATTTCCAGGGAGACAGTTCAAGTGGTAGAGCACCTGTTGGGTTAGCACACACAAGGCCATGAGCCTGACTCCTAGCACAAACAACCCACCAAGCCATCATGAACCACAGTCCAGGGACCTGAATATGTACAGTGCTAGCTGTGGCTGACCAAAAAAAAAAAAAAATGTTGACTACTGCTTTGGGAGCCCCACTAAAATGAGCAAAATGCTTCCCATCAATCACACTGGGGTACCACGATGGGGAAAACAAGAGATAAATAGGACAGAAAACCGCTGACCAAAAACACTGAACTAACAGCTTATAACAGCACGAGACAGCTTAACAACTGCCAGTACCTGCTTCTGCTTCTGCCTGATGGCCCTACAGAATGGGGCCGGGACAGTCTCTCGAGCCTTCCAGAGAATGCAGTTTCCTACAATAGATTATTGTAGGAAATAATAATGCCCCCAACTTAAATAATAATAATAATGCCCCCAACTTAAATAAATTGAGGATTGCCATACCTCACATGTCCAAAATCAAGCTCCTTACTCTCCCTAGCCCCTACACCTGGTCCTCCTGTATCTTCTGCTCAGTTAACACCATTTCAGATGCTCAGGCTAAGACCGGGCTGCCGTTCTCCACTTGCATTCCTTCATATCCCACCACCCATCCACCCAAAACTTGCTCACCACCTCTATAGAATTTGAGCGTGCACACCATTTCCATGGTTTCCACTGTGATGCAAACATTACCACTGCTATTTATAGAAACGTCCTCCTAACCCTCCTTCTCCCAGCACCCATTCTGATCTATTCTCAACATAGCAGCAAGGCTGATCCTGTCAAAACGAAGTTCTCATCTCTCACACCTCTGCTCAAACCTTCCATCCTGTAGGAGAAGAGACAAAACCCCTGCCTGCAGCAGCCTACAAAGCTCTCTGACACCTCCGGGCTGAGTCTCACTGTCCCAGCCAACTGCTTCCTCTCCTGAAACCCTGAGTCACATTTCTGCCTAAGCCTTAGTTCTTGATGTTTCATGCCCAGACTCCCTCACCTCTTCCAGGTATTTACTCAAATAGCAATCTTCCATGGCTACTGTATTTAAGTTTCAAATCCTAACAACCACCATCCTTGGAAAAGTGTGTTTTTTTTCATGTTATACCTAAAAAGGGGCCTGTTACAGATATGTACATATTATCAGGAAGCTCTTATTGAATAGATATATCAGAAATGCACACTTTGCTTATTTTACAGATGCAATAATACACAATTATTGGGGGTAGGCATTTTCAAATCATATTCCTTAAGACATGACTCAATTATTAAAAGTTTGTTTTGTCTCCGATTTAAAATTTTCTGGGGGGAATTCCAATCCATATATCACAGTACCAAACTTGACACTAGATGGCACACTTGAAAAGGCATTCGTATGGAATTAATAGGATCTTCAACTTGTGGTTGAAGCGGAATAAAATCCTTTGAAAGTACACATGCAAGGCAAATGCATAGAGGGAGAGAGAAAAGTGCCTGCCACAGACAGGCTGGGGTGGGGAGCAGGAGAGCAAAACTGGGGACTTTGGTGGTGGGAAATGTGCACTGGCGGAGGGATGGGTGTTGGACCACTGTAGGACTGAAACGGACCATGTATCTGTATCCCATGGTGATTCAATTAAAAAAAAAAACAAAAAAAAGTTGTATAACTCTGTATCTCACAGTGATTCTATAAACAAAACAAGAAGTTTTGCAACTCTATCTCACAGCCATTCAATAAACAACAACAAAAGTTTTGTAACTCTAGCTCAGCGATTCAATAAACAGTTTTGTAACTCTATCTCACAATGACTTAATAAACCCAAAAAGGTATATATGTATATTTGAACAGTAGCAGTGTGCCCTAAATTTTATGAAATCTTCAACTTCCCAAAAATTCCTTTAATAGTCTAAAAAAAATAAGTCAAAGCCACTTTTTTAAAGCTTCCTGCTCAACTTTTCATCAACTTTTATTTTTCAGTCATTTGGCTATACCTGGAAGTGCTCAGGGACTACTGGCCCATGCTCGGCGGATGCATACAATGCCAAGGGACTGATCCTAAATCTCCTTACGCAAAGCATGTGCTTCAGTTAACTGAGCTCTCAGGTCATCCTCAGGGCTTTAGGTATTTGGCTTTTAGGCCCCAACCTGCTGTGCCCAGGGGCTTACTCCTGGCTCTGCATTCAGAAATCACTCCTGGTAGTGCTCAGGGGACTACCGGGATGTTGAGGATTGAACCTGGGTCAGCTGCATATAAGGCAAGCTTTGGCCCCAATCTTCAGTGTTTCAAAGGAGCTAATTATCCATTACAAAAAGGGGATATAATTATCTTTTATATAAACAATACATAAAATATATCTTTTACAATCTTTTAATAATGCAAGCAATCACTACTTTTCTGTATTTTTAAAGACATACAGATTGTACCATGTTTTTTGTTTAGCATTATCTAGAAGCTATTCCATGCAGTTAATAAACAATTTAAAAGATTTTATTATTGAAGCACATAATTTCTGTTTTGATGTACACATTTTAAGATTATCTGCTTTGATATACAAAGTTATGTACCAGCATCAAAAATTCTCCAAACTGTCCCTAGGTCACTTTGAGTCTGCCCCCACAGCTCTGTTCCCAAAGCCCAAGGGTTTATTTCTATTTAGTTTTTGGTTTGAGGGCCATGCTAGGCATTGCCAGGGGTGGCTCCTGGCTCCACACTTGGGAATTACTACTGGAAGTGCTCAGGGACCATATGGAATGCCAAGGACCGAATCTGGGGCTGCTGCATACAAGGTAAGCTCTTTACCTACTGCACTATTACTCCAGCACCATCAAAGCCCAAGTTTAAGAAACTCTTTTGCACTATGAAACTGTTGATTAGCTTCCCAATCTCCTGGTTGTCTTCTGACAGTGAGTGTTATATAGAAGATGCCGGTGCTGGCAAAAGCAGACTAGAAAGGAAAAATGTATCAATGTCCTCATTTGTCTGGCAGGTTAGAAATCAACAGTTGGATGCAGAGCCTCAAACGCAGCTGGGGAAGCTGGATCTCGGCAAAACCCAGGCTCAGCTGACCATGGGGCCCCCCAGGAGGACAGATGGGTTTTGGAAGTGGGCCCATCACCTCTGGGGGGTCCCGGAAGCAGTCGGATGAGACTCGCCACCACACTAGCCGCCACCTTCGCTGTCTGGATGCTGCAGCATATCAGCCCGCCCGGGAGGGATGCTGCCCTCAAGACCAGATTAACAGAGCAAAACGAAGTTCGAGCCCAGGTAGGCAGCTCCCAGAAGAGTGAATCACCGGGAATTCGTCAGATGGAGTCGGGGTTGGCCCTTCCCCCTCCATTTTGTCCAAGCCTGGTGGCCACACCCAGGAGCTGCCCTGGGGCGACCAGCCATACCATGCAAAAACTCAAACGTGGCTGGGGAAGCTGGATCTTGGCTCTCCCCAGGCTCAGCTGACCATGGGGCCCCAGGAGGACAGATGGGTTTTGGGAGTGGGGCCCATCACTTCCGGGAGGGGGTCCCGGAAGCACCCAGATGAGACTCCGCCCACCACACTAGCTGCCACCTTTGCTGTCCGGACGCTGACCATGAGGCCTCTAAGTAGTGCAGCCGCTATGCCACGGTCCATCAAACTAGTGGAAACAGTTATGTCCTTTAAGGTACTGCATTATATGATGTGTAAGAAAGTTAGGCGGGAGGGAGAGATAGAGAGGAGAGAAAAGACATACAGAACCCTCCAAGTAGTCGAGGTGTGTGAGGGGGGAGGGAGGTGGGGACACTGGTGATGGGAGATGGATTCAGGTGGAGGGATGGGTGTTGGAACACTGTAGAACCAAAAACTCTACATGAGCATCTTGCAATTGTATGTCTAAAAGTGGTGCAATAAAATTTGAAAAAAAAATAAACAAAAAAAAAAAAAAAAAGAAATCAACAATTGAGTCTAGGTCTACTAATGCTTTTTTTTAAAATATCAAACTGAAATAATGTCTTGCTATTTCTGTGTAGGATACACAGAAATAGAAAAAAAGAAAAAAACAAATCCATATCTGCCATTCTCCAAGTACCTCAGCACCTGGACAACAGGTCTTTTTGATTTGTTTTGTTTTTGCATATTCTGTAAATTCTCCTCACTGTAAGCACTTAATAAAATTTAAATGGCAACAAAATAGAATAACAATCACATGTCCTATGTACAAAGATCACTTGATCACTTGAATCCCGTTATTCATCAATTTGCTCGAAGCAGGCGCCAGTAAAATTTCCATTGGACCCTATCACGTGCCAATGTAGCCCAATGGCATCTGGTTGATTCAGGAATATGAAGAGCCTCAAACCATTCCTTCAGGGTCTTGCAAAAAAGTCTGACCATCTTGTAGGTGGGCAGCCACATGGTCTTTTGACATCCTATGGGATCCAGTCTGTAACTGCTCTAGTCCAACGGTCGTCTCCAATTTGCATTACATGTCCAGCCCATCTGATTTTCGATGCCTTGGCAAACGAGACAGCATCCCTGATTCTGGAATAGCGGTGGAGGTTGGAGCTCCTGATTCCTTCTTTAACTTTGGAGTGAGAGAAAATGCAAAGTTCTATTGATTCTTACCCCAAAAAATTTTTAATACTGGAGGTTGATAATTTTTCTTCCTGGGAGATGAAAAATGTGACTTAATGATTCTTAAGCTAAAAAAATATTATCCTCTTTGGGCAATTTCTACTCATTGAGAACTAAAATTATTTCAAAGAAATTAAATATTACTAAAATCTGCACAAATTTGATATTCTTGATCTGTACCATGTCTTTAGCTTTTCAAAAGAACAGAGGAGTTTTTCTGCCTAAAGTCTGCAGACAGACAGTGTGGGAAAGAAGCCCCTCTTCTTCACTCATCCATCTGCCTCAGGAGCCGCAAAAAGATCCCTTTGTCGGCTCGCTCCGCCGGGTCCCCGACAGTGCCGGGAAGCGAAGTTCCCCTTCTACCTCTGAAGCCGGGCGAGGAACGGATGAAAACTCAGGAATCCGATGCAGTTTTAAAAGGCTTTACTTATCACAGGTTCAGGCATACAAATCAGCAAAAGGAAAAGCGCGGTGCTTAGGATTCCAGGCTAGAACCCCAGCCACGTAGGCCAAGATGGCGACCACCACGTGTAAAGGGAGAAAAGGCTTCCAAGGGGAATGAGCGCTCACAAGGAGAGATCCCACAAAGAAGACCTGAGAGCGGGGAACCGGCTAGTTTATATCCCTGTAACTCAGACCTTCCTCCCACTGTTATGGAAAGCAGGGGAGGGTCCAATGCCCTTAGGTAATCCCTCCCTGCACCTCACCTAGGGCCTTTACTATGCTAAGGTTTTGAGCCGAAATCTGCCTGGGAATGCCTTTGTAGGGTAGAGAAGGGGGTTTCTGAGATGGCATGTCTCTGTACCAAAGACTAATACTAATGCCAGTTAAATATTTCCCAAGCCTTCACAAGTCTCTTCTACTTCATTGTAGTTTTATATTTTAGTTGCCCTTGAGTATATCAGGGGAGTCATGCTTGTTTGCTTGGAAGCAAACAGCATTTCTCTCTGGTCTAATTACTTAGGGTCCAGCGTGGCCAGGCTAATATGCTGGTAAGATCTCTAGCTAGTCCCATGATGATTGTGGTAGCATGGGAGAATATTTATACCAGCTAGTACAGCATACATGGTCAGATAAACTGCCACATTTAGACTACCCCTTATCTACGGAGTGATTTGGCTGGGAGGCACTCCAGAGCAGATGCAGCGGCCCTTAGAGTCCTGCAACAATCCCTGACCTAGCAAACACACTATTTTTTTTTCAGGTTTTTGGGTCACACCCAGCAATGCTCAGGTGTGACTCCTGGCTCTGCAGTCAGGTCCCCTGGCGGTGCTCAGGGGACCATAAGGAATGCCAGGGATTAAACCTGGTTTGGCTGTGTGCAAGGCAAACACCCTGTCCACTGTACTATCGCTCAGGCCCCTAGCACAGAATCTTCTGTGTGTCAATATTTCTGAGGCGGAGCTCCTGTTACTCCAGTCATTCTGGTGCACAGAACAGCATCCTTTGTTCTATTTCAGCTCTGCCACATACCACACTGCCACTACTCCTGTAAGAAACACAAACCTCAGGAGCTGGGCAGAACGGCTTTAGTGGGCATCAGTTTCTGGAATGCTGCAGAAGGACTAAGGGGTGTTGAAAGAAAATACTGAAATCTTGGTTTCATTACCAGGAATCACCAAAGATATCTCTAAACTTAGCTGAGGAAGTCACAGGTTCGCCTTGAACATACCTTTTGTGTGTAAGTAGACACTGTACTACTTCACTTTGTTTATATTTAGAATGGGGTTAAGAAAAGATACTTCCGGAGAAGGTAAAAAAAGTGGGAAGTTTGTACTAAGAATTCAAGTCTAGATCTCTGCGCTAAATACTACATTGAAGATAAACAGTTAAATTACATGTCATATAATAAAGACCCAAAAATTGCAGATGCAACAATATCAAATGCTTAATTGCTTTTGATCAAATTAGAAATTATATGTGTGGAATTGACTTCATACTTCATGACTAATAAACTTCATACAAAGAATACAATTCTAATCAAATATATACTCTTTGGTGGGCTGGAGGTTACACCTGGTAATTTACTTCTGGTTCTGCGCTAGAACCCTGACAGGGTCAGGGACCCAGATGGGGTGCCAGGAATCAAACCAGGGTTTGGCCAACACAAGGAAAGTACCCTACCCACTGAACTATCACTCCAGCCACAATATGTACATTTCAAAGTACATTTATCATTTCTAATACTTAATCCTTAAGTGTACATATTATTCACATCATAAGGTTGAGAACTGTACTTGATTCAAAATGCACATCAATCCATAAGTATTAATTCAATCTATAAGGGATCTTATTGTAAAATATGTAGGTAAAGGCATTTTTACATTTCCCAACAAAAAATTTATAAATTTAGAATTTCATAAAAATGAAGCATGATGCAATTTTACTGCAACAATTTTACTAAAAAGAAAATCACCAGAAATGGTATTATTCTACATGAATGTTCTCACCTCGCATTACTAGACGATTCTCAGCAAACACTGGATTATTTTCTTGGTTTGTTTTTGAGGGGTTATTTGCCACTTTCTTTTATTCTCCTCATTGGCTCCTACTTGAGCTTCTTAATGACCATGGCTAACTGGGCATTTTGCCCTGTTCACAACCTATACTCACTCATTTGATTAACTGGCTTTTCACTTTTTTAATTATACAATTAGAAATAAACTGAATAATGTAACTCATACACTGAATTAAACTGAAACAAAACCTCAAAAAATTCTAATGATTAGTCATTTATAGTGGTAGAATCTCTTCCACTCTCATCTAAGACCTCACCAAATACCACAAAAGTCTACTAATTATTTTTCTGGAATTCCCACACAAAAGTCCTTTCTCTGAAGACATGCTGAGCCCTTAAAAACAGAATCAAGGGCAAGAGAGACAGTACTGTGGGTCAGGTGCTTGCCTTGCACATAATCGACCTGGGTTTGATTCCCAGCATCCCACAGGGTCCCCAAGAGTCACCAAAAGTGATCACTGAGAGCAGAGCCAGGGGTAAACTTTGAGTACTCTAGGTGTGCCCCCCAAATAAAAACAACAGAAAATTAGTGGGTGTCCCTACTCAAAAACACACATTTACTCACACTCAACATAAAAACGCACTGACCTAGGAGCCTGATGTGACCCTGTCAATCCTTTTCTAGCATATTCACTAATTCTTGCTCACTCCTTGCAAGACACCAAGAATACTCCTATTTAAAACTTTCTCATTTGTTGGGGCCCGAGTGATTGTATAGCAGGTAGGGCAGTTAGTTGCCTTGCACGTGGCTACCCAGGTTCAATCCTGGTTATCCTATATGTCCCCTGAACACCAGGAGTAATTCCTGAGTGCAAAGCCAGCAGCATCGCTGGGTGTGTCCCAAATTGTGGGGTGACTCTCCCTACTGACCCTTAGCCTCCAGCTACACTTAGCTTATGTGAAGACCTACTCCTGTCTTTAGGGAATCTCCAAGAGCAGACACAATGGGAGCTTGGGCAGAAATGGAGTCATTTCATAATTTTATATGGCATAAATATTTTTATCATGAATATTATGATACTCTTCCTGCTCCCACGGGTCCCCGGGAGAGATACATGTAGATATTCCAAGAGTACTTGGCCATGTTGGATCAACCATAATGTAATCAGTTCTCCTAGTTCAAAGAGACATACCAGTGTGCCTCCGGGCAAACTGATTCTAAAGGTAATGCCGAAGTGAATTATTCTGAAGGATTTTTGGACCTTAGTAGGATCTAGAGTCTAGACCCAGTTGGCTATATATCCATGGTAAGAAGTATTAATGTCTTTTCCTACAAATTACATTCTGAACTGCTTTCTGGTTCAGAGATGCAGCCCCTCCCAATTCTGCTAGGGAGATTTTACCTCAGTGAATCAGCTCTGGCTTTTGTGAAGCTAGAGCCATAAGGGCCCACCTGATGATCTGCATTTCTAAAGGGTCATTTACTTGGCTTCATCTCTAAATAGCCCAGCCCATGATGGGCTGGGCTGGAAGGTTTTAGCAGGTTTCTATCTATAAAATCACTTGATCACTTGACAGCCTGTTATTCATCAATTTGCTCAAGCAGGCGCCCCAGTAATATTTCCATTTGACCCTATCATCGTGCCTAGGAGAAAGGAGAAGGCCCCCCTTTTTCTCTCCTCTCTCTCTCTCTCTCTCTCTCTCTCTCTCTCTCTCTCTCCCCCCCTCTCTCCCTCCCCCCCCCCCTCTCCCTCTCTCTCTCTCTCTCTCTCTCTCTCTCTCTTTTGCTTTTTCTGGTCTCACCTGGCAATGCTCAGGGGTTACTCTGCACTGGCTCTGCTTGGGGGACCATATGGGATGCCAGGGATCGAACCTGGGTCTGCCACAAGCAAGGCAAACACCCTCTCGCTTTACTATTGCTCCGGCCCCAAACAGCCTAATCTTGCCCTCCTCCTTTCCCTTCATTTGCTTTTTTCTTCTTTTTTCCTTTATGTGTCACCCGGCAATACTCCTGGCTCTGCACTCAGGAATTATTCCTGGTGGTGCTCAGGGGGACCATATGAGATGCTGGGGATTAAAACTGGGCCGGCCATGAGCACGACAAATGCCCTCCCCACTGTACTATCAATCCGCCCCCTCCCTCATTTGCCTTTTGGACAGATCCCTCTTGGTCAAGACCTGGGGGAGCCAGAGAGGAAGGAGTTCCTGAACCCTTTTGCCATTTTGGCTTCTCCTCCTTGCCTCTCCTTCTCCTTCTCCTCCTTCTCCCTCTCCTCTCCTCTCCTCTCCACCTCTCCGTTCTCTTCCCTGTTAGGCCTTAGTACGTGGTAGTAGTCATCTTGGCCTAGTGTTCTAAACCTACACCTGGCTGGGGCTCAGCTAGAAACCTAAGTGCAGGGTTTTTCTTGTTGGATTTATACCAACAAGGCTTAACTGTGAGAGTAAAGCCTTTTAAAACTGCGTTGGATTCCTGAGTTTTCATCCATTCCCCACCAGCTTTGGAGGTAGAAGGAAACTCGTTCCCTGGTAAGCTGGGGATCCCAGTGGCTCCCGACACCAAATAACATTTAGAAAGAAACTTTGTCTATTTGGGAAAAATTAAAACCAACTTTCTCTCCCTCCCCATGTCCTTCTCCAGGGGGCTGGGCCACTTGCTCTTTCCTTGCCCTAGGGACTATGATTATCATTGAGTCTCTCCAGACTACCCGGGCAGTTTAAAAGCACTATTGCTCCCTTTCCTGCATTTCCCTTATAGCCTTCCTAGCTGACAGTCTCTCTCCAACAGTCAGTGGAGCTCAAAGTCTTAGTCTAGGATGGACTAGATAAGTGAAGGCACATAAATCACTCTCAGTGGTCTCAGTAATCAGAGCACCAGTGAGGGCTTGAGTCTCCGCACGCCAGGGGGCCTGTTCTTCCTGACATGCTCCCTTCCAATGAATAGCTCTAGTGTATGAGCCAACTACCTGTAATTTAAAAATAAAAACAAGCTTATCGCTAGAAAAAAAAATAACTAAGATCTCTCCAAACTTGTAAAGGAAAGCATAGACATTGTTTCGTGTAGATTCTGCATACTTAGTAAGAATATTTGTATGCCAAGAATTGCAAAAGTTATGGATAAGAGCCGAAACTCTGTAGCCAACTGACTGGGTTCAAACGCTGATTCCAAGAGTTAGTAGCAATACGTTTTTCTGTCTTGGTTTCCACATATAGAAAATGTGGACAGTAACAGATTCTACCATAGAATTGTGAAAGCCAAATAATGTGTATCGTATTAAACCCTTAAATAGTAATTTATCATTTACTCTAAAAGTCCACAGGGTCAGGACTTTCATTTATTATTATTTGGGTGGGGGCTGGGGAGCATAGCCTACTCAGGGTTTATTCCTGACTCAAGACTTGTCAATCACTTCTGGCAGGCTTGGAAGAACAAAATGGGTGACAAGGATTAGGCCTGGGTTGGCTTCATATGAGGTGAGCACCTCACCCACTGTACTGTCTCCTCCCTGACACAGGGTTGTGTGTGTGTGTGTGTGTGTGTAACCCTCGCTGTCACAACAGTGGTGTCACAGGGAAGGGGATAAATAAAATGGTTGCCTCTGCATAGAGGTAGTAAATGCGTTGAGATGCCTAGCTGCTGTCTTACCTCTACTGGATTTTTGCATTTGATCCCAGAATCGCTGAGTGATGATGAACACAGTTAAGCCCTGAGCACTCCTGCGTTTGTGCCAACACCACCAAAGTTTTTTTTTTTTTCTTTTTTGGGTCACACCCGCAATGCTCAGGGGTTACTCCTGGCTCTTGGCTCAAGAATTACTCCTGGTGGTACTCGGGGACCATATGTGATGCTGAGGGTCGAACCTGGGTTGGGCGCATGCAAGAGAAACGCCCTACCAGCTCCAGTCCCAACACCACCAAAGATTTGAACTGTTTCAGTGCTCATCATTTTATACTTGGATCACTGTATCACTGTCTTCCCGTTCATCATCGATTTGCTCGAGCGGGCATCAGTAACATCTCCATATGACCTGTCTCATTCAAGTAGAGCCCAAGGGCACCTGCTTGCTCAAAGAGCAAAAAGAGCCTCAAACCATTCCATCAGGTCATGGGAATGAGGTCTATTGTTACTGGTATTTGGCATATCAAATACGACACGGGTAGCTTGCCAGGCTCTGCCTTGCGGGTAGCATACTCTTGTAGTCATATCTAAATCCAGCATTTATTGATGGCTTGTTGTGAGGCTCTGCTGGGGTGGCGGGCCAGGGCTAGAACCTGCCTGCCATCCCTCCCGGGCACTTGGATACATGTAGTTAAGTCCTTAAAGGACAAAATGCGATGATTAAAACTAGTTGCTTGCCTACAGACCAGAACCAGAGCTGGCTGCTTGACCTCATGTGGAGCGGCCCATGGAGTCACGGGAGGACAGCTCGGCCCCTGGCCCAGAGCAACATAGCTCCTAGGGCCAGCAGTCATGTGGGGGAGGCCCCTCCCCCATCCCTTCCATCTCCATGCACCAGCAGCGGACGTGGCTTCAAGCAGGCAGCCACCAGGAGCAGCAAAGCTGGATCAGACCCTCAGCTGTGCAGGCATGTGGCCATGACAGACTTAGGTAATAATCAAGCTTAGGACCAGGTTCTTCCCAGGATCTTGCACATATATACAATGTAATGATCATTGTAGGTGTAACAAACTGGGGTGGCTGATGGGGAATGGTAATGTCAGACTAGAACTCACCACTGAATGTACACACAGAGACATATATGTTAAGCCATAAATATTTGTAGGGCAAGCCACAATATGTAAGAGAAGAGAGATGAAGAGAGAGAGAGAGAGAAATACAGAGACAGAGACGGAGTGAGAGAGAGAAAAAAGAGAGAGAGAAAAGGGGCCTGTTATAGAGGCAGGTTGGGGGTGGGTGGGAGGGAGTGTTATGGGAATGGGGCACTGGTGGAGGGATGGGGTCTGGAACACTGTTTGACTGGAGACCCAATTATGAACATCTTTGTAACTGTTTTTCTCATGGTGGTATAATTAAAAAAAAAAAGAAAACTAGATAGCATGTGGGGCCTCGGACGCGGCTGGGGAAGCTGGAACTCGCTTTCCCCAGGCTAAGCTGACCATGGGGCTCCCAGGAGGACAGATGGGGTTTGGGAGTGGGCCCATCACCTCTGGGGGGTCCCGGAAGCAGCCGGATGAGACTCGCCCACCACACTAGCCACCACCTTCGCTGTCTGGACGCTGGGATACTACCTCACAACCAGATTAACAGAGCAAAACCAGTTCGAGCCCAGGTAGGCAGCCCCCCAGAAGCGGGAATCACTGGGAATTCGTCAGATGGAGTCACGGGTTGGCCGTTCTCCCCCTCCATTTTGTTGAGCCTGGTGGCCCCGCCCAGGAGCTGCCCTGGGGCAACCAGCCATAGCATGCGGGGCCTCAGGACGCAGCTGGGGAAGCTGGAACTCCACTTGCCCCAGGATAAGTTGACCATGGGGCCCCCGGGAGGACAGATGGGTTTTGGGGAGTGGGCCCATCACCTCTGGGGGGTCCCGGAAGCAGCCGGATGAGACTCGCTCACCACACTAGCCACCACCTTCACTGTCTGGATGCTGAGATACTACCTCACGATCAGATTAACAGAATAAAAACCAGTTTGAGCCCAGGCAGTCCATCAAAATAGTGGAAACAGTAATGTCCTTTAGTGCACTGCATTCTACTATGTGCAGGAAGGTTTGGTGGGAGGGAGAGAGATAGAGAGGAGAGAAAAGACATACAGAACCCACCAAGTAGTTGAGGTGTGGGAGAGGGGGAGGGAGGTGGGGTCATTGGTGATGGGAGATGGGTTTGGGTGGAGGGATGGGTGTTGGAACACTGTAGAACCAAAACTCTACATGAGCATCTTTCAATTGTATGTCTAAAATGGTATAATAAAATTTGGGGGGGAAAAAAAAGAAAACTAGTTGCTTGCTTCTCAGCATAAAGTGTGAAACACTGAAAAGTTAAAAAAAAAAAAAAAGCTTGCAGTATCCTTAGCTCTCCAGGAAGAGGCAAGGAATCTTCTAAGATCTGTGAATTATGGCAGACCTGCTAAGCTTGACCTCATCCTTACTGGATCACAGCATGAGAGTTATGGTGTTAGCCACGTCAGCCTGAAATCAAACAACTGAGCCCTCAGAACACAGAACCTGACTTCTTACCGCCACCCTCGACACAGCGCGAATCGGTGCAGCCCAGTTCTAATCGCGACCGTGGGCTGCTTCCACACCAAAAGATAAAATATATACCAAGGGCTCTGCAGGGAGGTCTCATGTGACTGGCCTGAGACTTTAAACCCCAAGATCTGCTACACAGTTGCTGTCAGAAAGGCCACTTAGCTATTGTATTCACTTTCAGTTGAAATCACAATAGAAAGCGCTACAAAGTAAAGAGGGCTTGACGGATAAAAAGTCACAACACTTTTTATTCACTGCTACAAGAATTATAGTTTGGTCACTGCTACAAGTTCAAATTTTTGCGGGCCAGATAGCCAGGTGGGTAGGGCGCGTTGCCTTGCACGCGGCGGTCCGTTGTTTGCACGCGCAGGCCTGTGCCAGCCCTGGTTCGATCCTTGGCATCCCCCAAGAACCGCCAGGAGTAATTCCTGAGTGCAGAGCCAGAAGAAATCCCTGAGCATTGCCGGGTGTCACACACACACACACACACACACACACACACACACACACACACACACACACGGCAAATTTTGCATTTTGCCTATTAAAGCGAACACGTATTAAGAAATGCAAAGGGAATAATTGAACAGTTCTTAAATCTCACTCCATTTTGAAGTCAGACTTCTTTAATGATCTCTTAACTGTAACTGGAATATAACTTCAAACAATGCCTATGCGAACTGTCATTTTTCTCCCCACCAGACGGATTCGGAAAACCAAAACAAGGCACACCCCTCACAGATGGACTAATATGACAACTCAGTTCTAAGAATTTATTTTCTCAGTTCTTAAAGGGCCGAACTGGCAGGTCAAGCGCTGCTGCACCCCACCTACTCCTGACCAGCATTTGTACTTTCTTTTGGACAAAAATAACTTTTTACACACAAGAGGCCCTGTATAATCTTAACCGTAGCTGGAGCAAGATGCAACATTTACTGAAGGCGGGAGGACGCGTGCCTGAGACAGGTCCACGCACGGGGGAACAAGAAGAGGGTCGGGGTCGGGGGAAGAGGGGAAGGAGGATGCTGCGAACGCTTCTGGAAACCCGAGCAACATTCGTGCAACTCCCACTCAGACTCTGCAGAACTTTGGAAATGACGGAGGTGTGGCAGCTGCAAACGGCATCCCCGCAAAGCCGAGGGGTCTTTGAAGGCTCGCAGGGGCCGACACGAGTGCCGCGAAGCCACTGGGGCTGGGAGGAAAGGCCAGGGGACAAGGGGGGCCGGGACACAGACCTTAGAAGATCACGGGCGCGGCCCCGGCCACCCCACGCGGCCCGTGCAAAGTGGAGGAGCTAGGGAAGCCCGGGAAAGCGGAGTGCCCGAAGCCCTGCACCCACTGTCTTGGGGTGACGTCCCATCGCGACCCCACCCCCCCACCGCCACCCCGCTCAGGGCTCCGCGAGTCCCCCGCGGCCAGCCCAGAGCCGGGCGGCGAGGGGGCGAGGCCCGAGCGCGCTCCTTACCCGGTCGCTGAGGCGCGGCCAGGCAGGGAGGGAGCGCGAGCCTCGCCGGCCGCCCCCAGGCGCCCGCGGCCGCTGCGGGGTTCTCGACCCGGGCCCCACCGATCCACGCACGCGGAGAGCACGCGTCTGGGGAGCCGGCTCGCCGCAGGACATTCAGAACCCGGCGGACCGGAAGGGGGGTCTACGTCACTTCCGGCCGCCGCCCCCGCCAAAGCCTTCCCCGCACCGGCCTGCCGCCGGAACCTTTGCGTCCCCGCTTTCGAAGCCGCGGGGGGCGGGGGCCGGTTCGGAGAGGCCCCCCGCGAACGGACGGCGCCGCCGAGGGCTGGAGCGGTGAGTGATGCCCAGCGAACCCCATCCCGCGGCCCCGGGAGGCGCGCGAGCCCGCGAGCAGCTCGGCGGCGGCCGGGTTCAGGGGCTCCCTGTTTCCCCCGGGGCGGGGACGGGTGGCCGTCGCGCCCTTCGGGTCGTGCCGGGGATAGGTGGTTGCCGCGGGGACCAAGTCCGTCCAGAGGGTCCCACACCGGTCGGGCGCCGCGATCTCTCCATGCAGCCCGACCTCCCACCCGCCGTGTCGTGTCCCCTCGAGTCCCGTGTCCCTTGGGCGCTTCTCGTTTCAATAGACGGTCTGACCTCCTCGGAGGGAGCTTCTTCGCGCCGGAACTTCCCCCAGCCCGTCATCTTTGGAGTCGGGGGGTCTTTCCGTCCAGACACGTTTTTCAGGCTCGTTCTCACGGCCTCAGTATCCCCAGGCACGACTGCAGGACAGCACGACCAGGCAAAGCCTGTCGTGGAAAAGGCGTCCAAAACGAACCGCTGACACCAAATTCAGTTCATGCACACAGGCACTTCGGAGCCACCTGTCTTGAGCTTGAGAGCTCCAAGTGGAGGTGACAGTCACTGGAGCCCAGACTCTACCCCAAGCCGGCCTGGCTTTTTGCCAGGGATTGCCTGGAAGTTGGTTTTGGTTTGGGGGGACATCCGTCCCACACCATTGCTCAGGGTTTACTCCTGACTGCGCTCAGGAATCACCCCTGGACGACCCTCTGGGTGCTGGGATTGAACTGGAATGGGGTGAGTGCAAAAGCAAGCGCCCCTGTGCTATTTCTCCAACCCTGAGTACCCAGAGTTTCATAGGGAAGTATAACACTTGCAAGGTCCGGATAGATAATTATAACTATGTACATATGTGTACATATATGTATTCAGCTTCCATGCACATACACGGATCAAAATGGAAAATCCCAGCACTGTAAGAAAGCACCACACTGTTTCCGGTGATGGAGATCTTGCAGGAATTCAGGATAGCCAAGGACACTCCAGCTGTGAGGAGAGTCCTTGGAGAAGTAGCATTTAAGCTAGGTCTTGGTTGGATTTGGAAATGGGTTAAAATAAAGAAATAAATCTATGTAGAGAGAGAAAATGAGTAGAATTGGTAAGACCAGTTAACAGCTCAGCTGTTAAATCGGGAGGAAGGGGAAGTGAAGAACTAATACTTTTGTTCCACTCATTTGGTTTTCTGAAGTGCCAGGACAAGAAATTGGTCTTTATTTTGAAGGGAGGGAGAAGCCTTCATTTTTCAGAAAGAGTGAAAAGAAAACTGAGGGTATAGAAATGGCAAGAGTGTTTATGTCATGGAGAATAAACAGGATTATTGCCGTAAAGGAAAAAAAGAAAAGTAAGAGCAATAGAAGTGGGAAACTGGACAAAGAAATGGGGCTGGCATCTACAACTGCTCATTACTCAGATGAAAGGAGCAAAAGACTTTTAGGTCTAGGACCCAGGCAACAGAGAGTTGTATCACTTAAAGGGACAAGGAACTCCTTGAACTATTCATAAACTCAACATTAGACATAACGAGTCAGTGAGACACCATTAGGACAGACCTAATGGTAGACTTCTGAGTACCAAGAAACTGAAAATGTGGAACTCAGGCTGAAGGGAAATGGGAATGGGGCCAGACATAAGAAGTCACCTATCTAGAAATGAAAGTTGGTAATGTTAGGTATAAAAATTATCAAGAAAGGAATTTGCGGCACAGTTATAAAAAGGATGACCTACAATAGACAGGACAGTGCCAAGCTGAAGGCAAATGGAAATGAACAGAAGAGCCAGAGAAAGAGTTGCCTGAGCCACAAGAGGAAAACTACGGAAACTGAGTAGTGGGTCTGGGGAAAATGTTTGCAGAAGGACGTGGATGGCATCCTCTCCTAGCCAGCCGTCATCCAGGTGCTCTGCCACAGCACACAATGTCCAGCAGGGCACAAGCCCAAGTCAGTGCTGGCCTTCACGGAATCTTCAGGATAGTGAGAACAACACTATTTGCATAATTTAGGGCCTAATGGTAACCGGTAAGTGCAGGGTGTTTGGGGACCGTGGAACAGTAAAACTGTTTTGTTGAAGGACTATGCAGGTGGAAGCCTGGTTTTTGATGGACTAGAAGCTGGAATACGGAAGCTTCTATAAAGTGTAAGGCAGCAGAGTGTGATATGTTGAGAGTCTTAGGGGTCCAAGAAGATGGTTCATAAAGATAGAGCACAAACTTCACGTGCAGGAGTCCCCAGTTTAAGCCCTTGACACCCCCCCAGGTGTGTGCTGAAACACACAGAAAGAAGCCAGGTGGCTATGACAGGCGGGGTAGCCTGGGTCATGGGGCTGCGTTCAGTGAGTCTGTACTTGGTGTCAGCGCTAGCTTTGCCCCTGTATTAGCAGGCAAGACACCAAAGACCTTGTTAAGCATCTTATGCTTTAACCGCTGGACGGTAAGAAGCGCCAGGAGTGCCCAGCAGCAGGTGAATGATGAAAATGTTTGGAAGGGGCCAAAGGTAGTTGTAGAGAAAATGATTAAGCTGAAATTCAGATCATAGTAATGGCTGATTGGTTTCGATGGTGGTGATGGGATGGGAAAAGGCAGAGAAATCTGGGAGATATTGAAGAAGTTTGGTGAGGAGCCAGGGTTGTTGCTGTGGAGGAAGGGGGGGGGCTAACGCTGGCTGGAGAAGGGGTTGGCAATGGCTCCAGGAGGGTCTCACCGAGTAGGAGGCAGCAGTGAGAGAGACTGGCCAGACTGACCTGGGATTGGAGGAGAGACACGGGCTGGAGAGAAAATTGCAATCTTGGGCAAAGGGTATTAGGGTCAAATTGTCTAGGTCAGAAGCTGTAACGGTACATTACAATCAGCTTGAAGGTTTAGTGCAGTTTGCTGTGTACTGTCCCCACCCTGCTCTGCCCCTCCTCGGCTGCTTCCAGTGGGTCAAGTGCTAGAGATTGAGTTTGCACTTCTCACAGATTGCAGGCAGTGCCTGAGCTGCTGGCGCAGAAGCTGCACTTGAGTAAGGGCTAGGGGAAGACAAGAAGGGCCCCCAGCGAACCTTTAGGAACTAACAGTTTTGTTCAGTGGAGTCAGGGAAACTGTCAAAGAATTTTGAGGTAGTAGGAGGTGAAAATAGTTTTCGCTGAGTTTTCCTAACTGAATCCTTAAGTCTGGAGAGACATTGGTGAGAGTTTTTCCTATGATCATGGTACAAAAACCAAACTGCAGGATATAGCCCAAAAAGAGAGATGGAGAAAAGGAGTACTAAATAGTGAACTTCCCGAGGAAGTTCTGCTGCAATATGAAGTGGACAGGATGAATTGCCAATGCAGAGAGCTGGAGGAAGAGGCTGGAGAGGGATGGGCGAGGGAAGACAGTGATGGTCAAAGCTTGGTCTCTGGGCACAAAGCCTTAGTAGGGTCCAGAAACAAGTCATTGCGCCTCGTTTATGTGGTGGGGGAGGGAAAGCCTGGAGCGGGCATAGTGGCAGGATCTGCTCCGTTCCTCCGACAGTTTCAGCTGAAGTGGTGAGGTCACCCCATCAGGGAGGCCAAGGGAAGGAACGGGGAGAAGAGTGAGTTGTCCTTGGTGTTGGGGGAAGCAGACCAAGAGGCTAGCAGGGGCCTGCTGTGAGGTGCCTGGCCGCAAGCTCTGCAGGTACAGGCGTGGCTCCTTTCACTGTGCTGCGAGTTGGGTACAGGCAGGGAGAAGGTCCCAGCAAATGAAACTCTGCTGAGGACAGCGACACTCTGAGCACCCTGAAAGGCTGTTCTGTGGTGTGTAAGCTGAGCAGGAAGTGAAATGATGGTAACAACCAGACCAGAAAGGGAGAGAGAAAGGAAAAGACCTTAGTTCAGTAATGAAATGTTGCCGCCCACCTGAATTTGCTTTGACAGTCCCCAGCACAAGGTAAGAAATGTCGTTCCACCAACACCACCACCTCAACTTTATAGGTCATTGGAAGCTGTTTTGTTTTGAGGTGCTTGGAACCATATTTAGTATTGGGTCAAACTCTGATGTGCAAGCCGAGCTCCTTGCCCAGCATATTTTCTCTGCAACCCATCACCGGCAGTTTTTAAAGGATGAGTATCAATTTTGTGATACCCTTGTTTTTAAATCAACTAGACATCAAAATTAAGTTTATGTTTGAAATACTAATTTTTTTTCACATCACTGTATGTGCTTAGGACCTTATTTCTGGAATTCGGTTCTTCAATAAGAGTAATATTCCCATAGATTATTTGGGTCAAAGATTCTAGACTGTAAGAAAAGTAACATCACATTGTATATCAATAGGTCCTTTTTAAGTTAAAAGTTAAAAAGAAATTTTGTTATTTTCTCCCTGCGCCCACATGGAGACCAGCAGGTTGCAGTGACATTGCTTGACCAGCGCCCTTCCCGCTATATTGTCACCCCGACCCTGTCATAACTGCTGGAACATAGAGAACTGAGTCCCAGGTGCCTCTGGAATGTTGGTGGTGATGCTGGTGATGATGTGACTTCTGTGAGCCAGATACTGACTCATGTCACCTCATCTGTCATGTCAGTGTGTTATCAGTGGTTCTGGAAATAAATAAAAAGAAATTAGTGCTTGTTTTACAGCATAGTGATGTCAAGTCATGGTGTTTCTAGTCTCATGAGGATCCTTCTGTTAGCCCCTTTGTTCGGTGCCTTATAAAGCAGATTGTTCTGGATACTTAAACCGCTCTGATCTCTACCTGTGAATCTGTTTTCCATATATCCATGGTGAGCAGCACCATGAGTAATTCTGAAAATGCCCTCTGACCCTGCAAATATCATATACAGAGGCTGTTTCTAATAACGCAGCATTGGCTGCCCATGTCACTCCTCATACCTTCTTGAACGCTTTAAAAAAATAAAGTCTGTGTGTGAGTGTGTGTGTGTGTGTGTGTGTGTGTGTGTGTGTGTTTCTGTCAGGGTTGAAGAGGGATTAGAGTAGATGGAGAAGGAACAAACAAAATCCATTTTCAGGCTAAGCTTTCATATGCCAAGATTCAACCTGCAGCAGATTTTAATGGCTTTATAAACCCCTGCAAATGAGAGATTACAGTGGGATTGCTGACAGATCCTTAACTCCAGCAGCGCAAGCGTGTTGCATTATTATAATATTAACCTGGAGGAGAGAAGGCAGTTTCAAGCCACAGCATATTCATCAAAGGATCGAACACAAAGTATACATTTTTATTTTAATAATTCCTTGCCTTGGGAAGTACTTGAGAAGGTGACAGCCAGAAGTAGGCCCACACTAAACTAGCTGAAAACAAAACTTTTTAATGTTTCAGAATTTCATGAGCCTTTGATGTATTATAGCTTCACTGTGCTTTAAGCTCCTCTGACACTTGGCATTATCACAGGCCCTATGGGAGAGTTTATAGTTGCGTCCACACAGACACACACATACACACACAGCACCATCCTTCAGGCCTTGCTTTTTAAAAATAGATAAATACATGTGATACTACATTCTAAATGTGACCCAACAAGATTATCATCAGTGTGTTTCCGGAGACATGCGGACAGCAGAGAGAGTCAGAGTCGGAGCTGCAGCAGGCCCTGCACCCGACAAGTTACTCCTCCAGGCGGCCGCATTGCTTTCACAGCACATCCCTACCAACACACACACACACACACACACACACACACACACACCCACACATATTCACTCACTCACCACACCCCACACACACACACATGCATGCATTCCGTGTGCATATGTGTGATGGAAATGAAGTTTGAGAGAAGAGATTTTCATATCCATACATTAATTTTGTCCTGAACACATCAAGTAAGCATAAACTGAACTTAGAAAAACTCCTATTTTTTAAATAGAATTAGGAAGAGATTCTGTATCAGGGAGTTTTTCTGGATTTTCAAAGTGGGTGTAGGTACACAGGAAACTGCATCTGTGTCTATGTGATAATGCTCTTGCTTCAGGGTAAAAGAACTAGATATTGCTAGTCAGGGATAAGAAGGAGCTTCACTTTTATCTGTGATAACCTCTTGGACATTTTGACTCTTGTACATGCACAAGGCACCTCCTGTTATAAACAAAAGAACAAAATAGGTCAACTTTGACCCAGCTAATGGTTCCTGCCTCTCTGTTACTTTATCCTGTTCTCTTTTGCTAGGTGTTTGCCATGGCCGCCACTGTGAACTTGGAACTTGATCCCATTTTCTTGAAAGCACTGGGCTTCTTGCATTCAAAGAGTAAGGATTCTGCTGAAAAGCTGAAAGCACTGCTGGATGAGTCCTTGGCTCGGGGTGTTGATTCAAGTTATCGTCCCACCCAAAAGGTACCTGCTTGAACCTAAAGGGGAGGAGGGAGTTGTATGTAGTACAGCGTTACTATTCATACTGTCTTGAAACATGCTCCACCATGGGAACCTTTCAGGAGCATAAGGAATTCTATTATTGAACTTGCTCCTCTCCAGTGAATGTCACACCATACAAAAACGTGAGTGGATGTGGGCAGGACTGGGGAGGTGGATGGAGAATAGCCTTCACTAGTACTTTATGGGAATAAGCTACTTGTTGATCATTATTGATTTCTAATTCTGGGCAAATAGAATTTGTTTAAAGCTGTTGAATGAAAGTTACTTGTAATTATTCTGTAGGGCTCTAATAATGTAAAAGTGTAGGTTGTGCCCCACGGCACAGTGAAGATGGTTAGGGTGACTTTGGGGCCAGAAAGGCATGGCTGGAACTCCAAGTGCCATGTCGCCCATCCTTATAACACAAGGTTTCCGAGCAGCTTTCTGTGTGCAGAATACATGTTGGAACCAAATGTGCCCCTTCTACATCTGACTTGGCCTTTCCCGGTTGTGTGGTAAGAAGTGGCATCTCTTGAACATTTGTGTCACGATGCTTTGCTGCAAGTTACAGCAGTCCATTGAGAGAGACGTTGTACCCCAACCCCCCTTTGCAATCCTAAAACTGCAGTTCATAGTAGCTACGTATTGTTGCATTTCTGCTTGTCAATGGGAGTATTTAGAAGCAACCTTTCAAGAAGTTGTAAAATTCAAAAAGCTGTATAGTTTCCTAATACAGGATCTGCCCAGAGCACAGATCTGCCCTGTATGAATGGATGCCCTGAGTCACTTGTCTCAGAGACCTTCTTCTTAACCTGTGAAAGCCCTAGGCCTCACACCTAGTCACTGGGTGGTGGAGCACCTCTGCAAACCACCACTGGAGGAAGTTTGCAAACCACCACAAGCCAAGTCAAAAGTTTTTGCACCCATCCTTCTTTCAGCCCCAGCTCTGGCATTCTCGGGCCTACCAGCTCTCCTCTGAATACTCCCTGCAGTGTGACCTCACCCTCACCTCCCAATCTTGGGTCATTCCACTAGGATCCCTGAGTTAGACACATCAAACTCATGCACCTCTGCAGAACACACTGCCCCAATGGGTTTGCTCTGATTACTAATAGTGACCTCAGAGTAAAAGCCTATTTTTGCCAATAAAAATCCCAATATTTTGAGATTCTCAACGCAATGAAGTACCTCTATCAAGGTACTTAGACATCTTATTGTCTAAAAAAGCCTGTTCCCCTTTGAGTTCTGCCTGAAGTCACTGTTCATGAACAAGTCAGAGAAAATATACTCTGGGTATTTGAAGTAGCAGCAGTTCACTTAAATCCAGCTTTCACAGGATATGTCCAGCCCTGGAGTTGATTGAGAATGATTTATGCCTGTGTTTTTCAACTTTTGGCATGTATAAGAATCTCTTGGAGATGGAGCTGTACTCAAAAACACTAACACTAGCTTGGGGTATTTCCAGTATAAACACGAGCTCCTCAATATGTCATTAAGTTAAATATGAAATAATAAAGTTAAAGCTCAGCGTAAGCGTCCCTGACTTAAGCGACCCTTGTACTGAGTTGGACGGTAGTTTTCAAGGACTGCACGGCAGTGACCTGAGTGTCTTACACTGCAGATACCATAGACTTTTAAGTTTCATTTATATTATAAACATTTTCCCTGTCACTTTCCTAAGACTTTACAAGGGGGTCGACACACTTTCTGGAGAGACTCAAGCAGTCACATTTTCAGTTTTGTGAGCCAGCTGGTGTCTCTCATGACTGTTCTGCCAGGGTAGCTGCAGGGCAGCTGGGAGTGCTCCACTGGGAGCCTTGCTGCATGCACGAGAACAAACGGTGTCCCAGTGTGGCCACCCTCAGCCCCCAGCGCTGCTGCTTGGCCTCTTCCCACCACGCCCGCCCCTGACCTGGTTTCCTTCCTGTGCCCCTCTCACCCCTAGTCTCACTGTGGCCCCAGTGGCCAGATGTGGACCGTAACCCAAACAAAAGGCCTCCATCCTGCCAAGTGACTGAGAAGATAAAAGCCCTGGACTCTCAGGTGTCGGGTGCATGTGTGCAGTGGCATAGGCCACTTTGAAACATTACGGGGTGCCAGCAACGTGGCTCTGTGGTAGAGCTTTGCTTTTGCATATGTGAGGCCCTAGGTTTGATTTAAGACAGTGTCACATTTTCTATATGACACTTCTGTTCTAGTCATTCTAAGTGATGAAACCATTTGTCTGTACAAAGACAGTCAATACAGAGAAGGGAACATGTGTGAATAAATGTGGAAAGGGCTGATACCAACATAGAACTGAGCATTAAATACAGGCCCAAAAAATGCACATGATGGCTTCCAAGTGTATGTAGTGCAACCCACAATGTGTAGGAGAAGGAAGGGAGAGAGGGAGAGAGAAAAGAGATAAAGAACCTGCCATTTAGGCAGGCTATGGGAGGGGGAGGGAATTGGGGACATTGGTGGTGGGAAATGGGCACTGGTGGAGGGCGGGTGCTGGAACACTGTGTGACTGAAACCTCCAAACATGAACAACGTTGTAATTGTATATCTCACGGTGGTATAATAAAATGTTTAATTAAAAAAAATAATAAAGAGAATCAAATTGAAAAAAAAAAAACAAAGACAGTCAATATGATGGTCAGTAAAACAGCCCCGAACTACTAGAAGCCCAGTGTCCCTTGGAGGTAAATGAGTAACACGCTGTATGTTCATCCGGTGGTTATTCTACTCAGTGTGAGGGAGGTACTGTGGATACATCCAACCGGTGGGTGCATCTCAGAGTAAATGTGCCGTCTGGAAAGAAACCAGGCAAAAAGCCTGCACATAGTGAGTCTCCATTGGTGTAGCTGCTAGCAGATGCAAACCCACAGAGGCTGTGGACATCCCTTTTTTTTAATTTTATTTAGACACCGTGATTTACAAAGTACAAAGCTTTTCACAATACAGTTGTTAGAGAAATTCATCGGTTCAACACCCATCCCACCAACAGTGCTCCCAAAACCACCAAAAAGCCCCTCATTTCCCGCCCACCCCCATCCCCATGTCTGCTCCCTTAGCCATCACTAATTATTTTGACCATTAGCCCATTTATGGGAATGGTATTGATAAAGTCATGACTTTTTCTGGGTTGTTATGTGCGAATCTGGCAAATTTCTCTTTTTACATTCACTTTCTGAGTTTCTAGAACGCAGTGGGTTTCTACTAGTTAACCCCAAACCCACCACCACTGCCCCTATGGATAACACTTATTTCATACTTTCTTCCACCTCAGCTCGAGCCTGTCCTAATCAGACACTGAATAATCTATTCTGTATTGCTTGTTGGAGCTAATTCTCTGAATATGGTCGATGAATATATTCTTAGATGAAAGTCAGTGGAGATTATTAAATCTCCGTTGTGACATTTGAGCCTACTGTATAAGAAATTATCAATATGCATTCCCCTTCCATTTTGTCGAGCCTGGTGGCCCTGTCCAGGAGCTGCCCTGGGGCGACCAGCCATAGCATGCAGGCCTCCGGACGCGCCTGGGGAAGCTGGAACTCCGCTTCCCCGGCTAAGCTGACCATGTGGCTCCCGGGAGGACAGATGGTTTTTGGGAGTGGGCCCATCACCTCTGGGGGTCCCGGAAGCAGCCGAATGAGACTCGCCCACCACTAGCCACCAGCCGGAGCTGGATACTACCTCCGACCAGATTAACAGAGCAAAAAAGTTCGAGCCCAGGTCGCTGGCGCGAGGTCCATCAAAATATGGAAACAGTAATGTCCTTTAATCACGCATCCACGTTCAGAAAGTTTGGCAGAGGGAGATAGAGAGGAGAGAAGACATCGAACCCGCAAGTAGTTGAGGTGTGGGAGGGGAGAGGGGGGACATTGTGATGGGAGATGGGTTTGGGTGGAGGGGGGTTGGAGCTGTGGAACCGAACTCTGGAGCATCTTGCATGTATGTCTAAAATGGTATAATGTCTAAAATGTATGTCAATTGTATGTCTAAAATGGGAAGCTGGAACCCGCTTCCCCGGTAAGCTGACCATGGGCTCCCGGAGACAGATGGTTTTTGGGAGGGGCCCATCACCTCTGGGGTCCCGGAAGCAGCCGAATGAGACTCCGCCCACCACACTAGCCACCACCTTCGCTGTCCGGACGCTGGGATACTACCTCACGACCAGATTAACAGAGCAAAACAAGTTCGAGCCCAGGTCGCTTGCCACGAGGTCCATCAAAATAGTGGAAACAGTAATGTCCTTTAATCCACTGCATTCCACGATGTGCAGGAAAGTTTGGCAGGAGGGAGAGATAGAGAGGAGAGAGAAGACATACAGAACCCGCCAAGTAGTTGAGGTGTGGGAGGGGGGGGGAGAGGTGGGGACATTGGTGATGGGAGATGGGTTTGGGTGGAGGGATGGGTGTTGGAATGCTGTGGAACCAGAACTCTGCATGAGCATCTTGCAATTGTATGTCTAAAATGGTGTAATAAAATTTGGGGGGAAAAAATAAAAACACAAAATCTCAGAAAAGCATTGGGATGTGACATATGAAAGAGGAACTTTGAGCACTTAAATAGCTTGTAACCTTATTTTTTGCTTAAGCAAATTAAACTTATCTATTGAAAGAAATAGCAGTTCACATGTATGTGGCATTTCACTCAAATGTGAAATGTGTGAGAGAAATTTCACTCAAGATAAAGTGATTCAGACAGAATTCATTGATATCTAGATTAAGAGCCACAGAGATAGCACAGTGATTAAGGCATTTTGCCTTACATATGACTAACCAAGGGTTCAATCTAGCTGTTGCATATATTCCTTTGAGAATTTCCAGGAGTAATCCCTGAGCACAGGTATAAACCCTGAGCCAGCAGCAAGCCCTGAGAACGAATGGGTGCACCCAACTCCCCGTCCACGTCCCCCCAGTAGACGTGGCAGATTATAATGAAGTGAAACATCGCTGCATGATTGTAACAAAGATAAAATTGTTACAAATATTTATCACTAAGGAGCATAGCAATGCAAATACACAAATCCAGTCTTGTTTCCAGGATATGGAGTAAACATACTTTCTCCTACTCTGAACAACTGGTGCAGTCTAGGAAATGAGCTGAGGGTGTTGGGGTCATCAGCAAAACCAGATCTGGTTTTCAGATGGTTTAACAGCTTTATGTCTGATATGTATTAGAAAATGTAAATATACCTTTCCCTTTAATAAAGGATTTTAATAAAAATAGTTTGATTATGAAGGGCAAAAAAAAAAAAGATTATCAATATGTCCAACACACCAGACATCATGCCCACACACTTGTAATTGTATGCCCCATACTAAATTCTATAAAATGTGGTGGGATACCTGGTACATCAGTACACCAGGCTTTGAGATATCTCATGGCCACTTTACGGCCACGCACCATGGGGGAGAGCCAGCAGCAGCTCTGCCACGTGTGTATCTCTGGATCATGGCCAACAACACCGGAAGCAAGTTGTAAGCAGGCCCACTGGGCCTTCTGGAGGGGACCGAGATTGGGAAAGGGGCTCTGCTCCAGCTCCACGGGAAGTCTGGTGAGTTTAGTTGCCATGACCTGCATACCTGGACTTGAAATCAGCTTCTCTCCTGGGTGGGGCTCTCACCAGCTGTGGAATCTGGACCTTGTGCACGTCCCTCCTTGCTTGAGGATATGAGCCTCAAGATTTCAAGGACTACACAGCGATGACCTGAATTTGCAAGTACCTTCCTCATGGATGCACTTCTAGGAGTCATTACAGATGGCTGCCAGGAAGCTTTGGGATAATTCTAGTGGTGTTTTCACTAGCAAAATGTACAGCCATTACACTTGAGAGCAGTAACTTTGTAATCAATTCTCAGTGAAGCTGTTTGAAGAAAAGGACATCACACTGGACATACATTTTCAATGGGAGTCTTCATTAGTAACTGATAATTGCCTATACTTACAATGTAATTTTTTTTAACCATGCTGGATGATTAACGATATTTTTTTTTGTCATTTTTTAGGATGTGGAGCCACCCAAAATTTCAAGTACAAAAACTATTTCCATTAAGCAGGAGCCTAAGCCATCGTCCACTCTTCCTTCTGGCAGCAGCAATGGCAAGGCCCTTGCCACAGAGAAAGCCAAGAAGGAAGTTGAGAAGAGACCCACGATAAGGTAGGCTGCCTTCTCGCAGAGCGTTTCCCGTTGTTCTTGTTGTGTTTTGTATTTTAAGTGAATAGTTACTGATAGCCAGAAACAATGTTTTCTACCTACTTTTTTCTCCCCTTCCCTGGTTTACAGACCTGCTGCTGTTGGTGGTTCATGCATACATTGTTCCAACACCACACCCACCTTCAGAATGTCCCCTTCCCTCCCCAGCTCCCTCCATGGCAGACTCAGTCTTGTGGGCCAGCTCTCCAGTTCTGTAGCCAGGGCCCATTTATTACTCCCTTTCTCTCCTTATATATCCCACATATGGAAGATGTTCTCTGTACTCAGCCTTCTCCTCCTGACTGACCTCATATGAGAGATGTTCTCTGTGCTTGGCCTTCTCCTCTGCCTGACCTCATATAGAAGACGCCCTCTGTACTCAGCCTTCTCCTCTGACTGACCGTGCTCAACGTGATACCCTCTAGTTCCATTCGTGTAGCAGCAAATCGCATGATTGTATCTCTCTTTAAACTAAGTGGTGTTCCATTTTGTGTGTATGACACGGTTTCTTTATCTACTCATCTGTTCTTGGGCACTTGGATTGTTTCCAGATCTGGGATATTGTGAATAGTGGCACACAGATGTCTTTTGAAATAGTATTTTTGGGGCCAGGAAATGGAATTCTGGGTTATATGGGAGCTTTAATTCTTATATTTTTAAACTTTTTTGCTTCTATTTGCTTGGCAAGTGGCATTGAATCATTGAAGATACCTCTAGAGTCAATGTCATGAGCAGTTCTGCCTCTAGTGATTTGTTACTAACTTTGGGCAAATAATGGATAGTTTACTTTCACTTCTTTTGAACATATTTTTAAGAAATTTAAAATATTTAAAGGACCACGGACATAGTTCAGGGGTTAAGACAATTGCCTTGCATGAAGCCAGTTCCACTTTGTTCCCTGGCACCAGCATGGTCCCCTGAGTCCACCAGGAGTGACCCTGGAGCTCAGATCCAGGAGTAGTGCCTGAGCACTGCTGGGCAAGATCTAAGATCCTCCCCTTAAATATTTTTTTTTAGTATTTCCAATAGAGAATAATTATACTAGCTTCTCAGAGTCTCAGTTCACAACCATTGATAGGAAAAGTACGGTGACTGAGCTAAATCCAGTGACTGCCAAGATCCTTTTCTTCATCGAGGGATACCAGGAGGAACACAACTTCAGCGTAGCTGTCCTGGCTTCTTTATTCCCACAACATGTCATCTTTAACACGCTCATTTGAGCTCAGTGTCAGCCTTCTGTGGCTGCTCCGCTCAGTATGTCACCCGCCTGGGTGACAGTGTCTCCCAGTTGGGCTGGGCCATTGCTCTTTCCCTCTCATCTCAGAGCCTTTGGGGCTGTTGTGCTGTGTCACTTTCATCTCCGTGTCCTCGGTGGGGGTTTGTTTGTAGATGAAGCCTGACATCGTGGAAGGAGTTGATGCTTCCAAAAAGCCAAGACTAGAGAAGCCAGAGACTCGGTCCTCACCCATCACAGTGCAGAGCAGCAAGGACCTGGCCATGGCCGATCTCTCCAGCTTCGAGGAGACCAGCGCCCGACGACTTCGCCATGGAGATGGGACTGGCCTGTGTGGTCTGCAGGTAAGTTTGACCTCACTGTGTATTTTTATTTCCTTATAACGAGCAACCACAATCCAAGTTGGTGTGATTGTTGGCTTGTTTGTCTGTTTCTTAATTGTGTTATTTTTTGGAAAGTAGATCTTTCTCCGTCCCCATCAGCCATCCAGGTAGTAGTTCATGTCTTGAAAAGAATTATTTTCAGTGAAAGATTTTCAAATATTTCTTGGTCCTGATGTCTTTTCATCTTTTTATGTTGTAGCGATTTTGCCTGCAGCCTTGGGTGCTAGAAGGAAAGCAGCTACCGGTTTGCTCTTAGTAAGAGAGAGCTTTCTAGCAGATTTGGTTATTTCCCTCTTTCCTTTAAAAGTGCTTCATTTTTTTCTCCCCTGGATTGTTGATACCATTTATAAAGTAAATTGCTATTTGGGGTTGGAGCAATAGTACAGCAGGTAGGGCATTTGCCTTGCACATGGCCAACCTGAGTCTGATCCTAAGCATCCTATATGGTGCCTGAGCATGGCCAGGAGTAACCCCTGAGCATTGCTGGGTATGTCCCCACAAAAAAATAAATAAATTGATATCCATCATTTCCAATCAGGCAAATTCTTCTTCACGCTGCTTTAGTAAGATGATCATTAAACATCATTATACTGGGAAATGCACTTTAAATATCGGAATAATGAGATTTTAAACTTCTTGCTGCCAGGGCTTTCTGCTAATGGCTCTCAATGCCTTGTGCAGTGGAGACTGCCATCTTCTTCCTGACTCTGATGCGTCAGGTGTGAGTCCATGACTATTGCAGAGAAAGAGAATGTGCTACTGTAATTCTAAATAGGGCCATTAGTTGAAGCACCCTTGTTTTCAGATGTATTTATTTCAGTCTTTACCAAGAAGGATGTCCTTTTCAATAAGGAAATAAATAGTATAGTAATGACTGGAAAAGAACTAGTAGCTGTAGCCCTCCCTCAGGAGTCTTGTAGGGTAATATGGGCTGTGGCTTCCTGTGCTGTTGGAAATTAGACCTCTTTGGTACATGTCTTGCCTCATTCTATTCCTTCCATCAGGCAATTCACTGAACACTCTGTATAGCAATGTGAAATGAACACTCTGTTTAGCTGGGCTCTGTGAATAATCAGATCCAATCCCCACCTTTCAGATAGTTTATTGGCTAATTAATGAAGATACAGAATAGCATCTAGATAGTGCAGAGGCATTACTTAAGGTTTTACAGTGTTGGAGGATGAGCCAAAGTTCTCTGCATAGGAGAAAGTCACACTGAGAAACAGGGAAGAACATGGGCAGACGGAGTTGCTCGGGCCTTTGATCGAGCAGCAGTCGAGCAAGCAGTGACAGAAGCAAAGTCTGCATGCAGGCCACCTGCGGGGCTCTCTTGGGCTGCTCTTCAGCTCTGGGGGCTTCTGCCTTTCTTCAGCAGAAGCCCAGGAACAGTTTGATTGGTTGCAGCTCCAATAACAATTTTATTGTAAGTACAACATGTGATGGTCTGTTTCCTCAGGCAGATGACAGTGGCGTCTGGCAACCAGTTGGTGGAATGTCAGGAGTGCCACAATCTCTACCACCAAGACTGCCACAAGCCACAAGTGACTGACAAGGAGGTGAACGCACCCCGGCTGGTGTGGTACTGCGCCGGTGTACCAGGCAGATGAAGAGGATGGTAGGAATCAATGCTTCTCTCTTCCAAAGTCTCTCCCTCTTTGTTCAAAGCTGCCTTTACAATGACTGAACTTTTCAGATAACTGGGAAATGTAACTTAATTAAGTCATTATTTAAATGTCTGTGTATCCTATATGTGATTTGTGTTTCCATGCCTCAAGCCATATTCTGAACAGAATTCTCTACTCAGACTTTAGCTAATTTTTTTTCCCTTGTAAGTAGAAAAGTTTATTGGAAAGTAGAGGAGAAAGGAAAAGGAACTCCCTGCATGAGGAGGAGCTTCTGTATAGGACTAAGTTGCTTTAGCTGGTCTAAGATATATGAACTACAGGATTGGTGAGACCAGAACATGACTCTTCCTTCCTCTTATGTCCATGTGCTGTTTGCTTGGATTTTTAACAGATGCATTTCAGGCAACCCAAATCTGAGTATTTCTACACTCAAGCAAAGGCTCTTGGTGGTCTCTTTTGTGTACTCTGCTAAAGTTTAGTGTTTAATCAAAATCATTGGCTTTCACAGGCCCAAAAAACTCAGAAACCACCACAGAAGCCTTCCCCTGCAGTCATGTCTGTCGCTCCCGCTGTCAAAGACCCACTGGTTAAGAAACCGGAACTGAAACTCAAGCAAGAAACAACTTTCCTAGCGTTTAAGAGAACAGAAGTCAAGGTACCGTAAATTCCATTTTCATCTAGGATTTGACTGTTTATTAGTTGACTTGTTCCTGGTACAAAAAAAATGTAATGAGAAACGTAAGTACTGAATGGATATGTTGGAAATCCAGACTGGGTTCCCCCTAACAGTATACCAAGGGGGCATGTCAGCGGTTCCTTCGTCATTCACACTACTTGTTTCCCATATCACAGCGAGGCCCGCTCTTGGGGCCTAAAATGACTTTCTCTGCCATTTCTATGCAGTCAAACACTTACCTTCAAACAAGAATTTGGTTTAAATGTGAAATAACTCTGTCTCTGGCAGTAGCAGTTTTGGCCTCCTCATACTGCATGTGCTATTTTGCTTTTAGCTTTTTAGCTCTCATTTTGAAGAGGCTTTGTTGCTTTGTGTTATTTTTTTCTCTATATTCATAAACTTTCATAGAACCCCTCTCTCTTATACCATGGAACCACACATAGCTGGTGAAAGTCTCACATCTTTTCTTCCTAAGTTTACATTCTTGAGATCACACCCTTCATTATCAATACAATGGCACAAAATAATATGCTAATATAATAGCTAAGAGTGCTTTTTTATCTAGAGTGATGCCACACTCTAGAGTACTGAAAGATGAAACCCAAAATAGTTAGCCTCAGGGGCTGGAGTGATAGTTCAGAGGTAAAGTGCTTGCCTTGCACCACCAGCCCAGGTTCTGACGCCTCCCAAAGCCTGTTAGGATAATCCCTGAGTGCAGAGCCATTTGTCAGCCCTGAGCACTGCTAGGCGTGCCCTTCCGTCTGCATCCCCAAAAAGGTTAGCTTCAGAAACTCATAGGTTGACCTTAGAAAATTATAAAGCCATTACCTTGCCCCTAATAGGTCTAAGTGCTAAAGCTCAAAACCCTTGGTGTGCCCTTACCCTTGGTAGAGCATGGTTGGCTATATGAGATCCTGGGTTCTTCCCTGGTACCATAAATGTAGAGAAAAGAGGAGGAGAAAAAGAAGAAATGAAGGAGTGGGGGCAGAGAGACAGAGAAAGAGATTTTCCAGAAAAGAGTAGATATATAAGGAGTATCTAATATTTATTTTCTTCTAGAGACTTGGTGAATTGAAATGGAAATAAGGCTAATTTTCCAAAAGTCACTGGAGTTGCTCGTCCTATTCTTAAGTCACTTATAGGTAGATTATTACACAGTTTATACTTAAGAGCACTAGGGATGAACTTTTTTTTAGAAATTAAGGTCTTGACTAATTTTTCTAATTAAGATGAACATCATCTTCTAATTAAGAGTTTTGATTTTTTAATGAAACTGAATACATTTTTTTTCTACAAAAAAAAAACTGTCTCCACTTATGTATAAAAAAGAAAACATCTAAGAATGGATAAGAAAAATATACTCAAAAACATCGTGAGGCTGCAGATGGAACACAGGTCTCACTGCAGGAGGCCCAGGCTCTCCCAGACTGCAGACCTGTCCCAGCGCCTACAGGCACAACCCCATCACTGAGCCAAGAATAGCCCCCAGGAACTGCCAGGTGTGCCCCCCACCTCCCCAAAAAAGAATTTCAATTCATTTTCCAAACTGAGCTGTTCAGGAACTTCAGTGTCTCTGTTATTTCTCCGAGTGTCCTGATGACACTCTGCGCCATCTGTCACTCAGTGGAGAAGCAGTGGAACGGGCGCAGCCAAGCAAACGACCAGACGTGCACAATTTGCTTTTCTTGCTTTTATTTCAGCAGGGCTGGTCTTTTACCTACTTCAGATGGATTTTCTTCTGTGAAGTGTATTGAAATATCACTTAGCCATATGGCAGAAAGTTTTTATGTCTAATAAAAAGAAACAAAGAAAACACATTAGATGTTTGAGAGCTATAAATTAAGAGTTCACTATACCTGACTCCTTTGGCTAATTCTTTTCTCTCATTATATCTGCTTAGGAATCTAGGTGGTTTGTGTTAGGTTATTTATTGATTTTTTTTTAACTCAAGATAGTTTTTATCAAAACTTACTTAGAAGTATGTAAGGGGAGGGAGAGAAGAAAGTGTGTGTTCAGGAGAAAGCAGAGTACAGGCTTCTCCGAACAGAAATAGGCAGCAAAGAACAGAGAGACAAGCAAGTGAGATATGTGTTCAAGGGAAAACGGGCTTGAAGAGCCAGCCTTGTTTGGAGTATTTCTTAGAAGTATGGTAGCCACTACAATGCTATTTGGAGGACATCATCTTTCGCCTCTGTGTGAACGTGGTGCTTTTTTTTGGAAGGTTTAAGTGAGAAGTCTACTACATACATGAACAGAGAACATTGTTACCTAATGAGTGGTGAAAGGCACATCCCTGTATCAGTAAGTCGGTGACATTACAGTGACTGTTGGCTTTTATAGTCCAAGGAAGTTCAGTGAAGAAGCATCTTGTCTCATTAAGAGATCTGTGTGCTGTGGACCATCTCACCTAGAATGTGTGCAGCTTTCAAGCAGCTGAGACAGTGCTCTGCAGAGCAGCAGGGATCTCGGGGCCAGGAATGGAGCCTAGAGCACTCACCTCACCCTGGGTTCAGTTCCCAGCACCACAGAAGAGAAAGGGAGAAGAAGCAGGGGTCTCTTGTATGATCATTTTCACAGAAGCAGGGCAAATCGTGGGAATGAAATCTCAGACCTTTGCTTCCGAGCTTTGCCGAGTATCCAGTAGTACTTTGCTGAGTAGGCTCAATGTAGAGTGAACCTACAGTGCCGACAGCTCCTGAGTATCCAGGATTAACACTTCTTTAAGACTAGTTTCGGCTTTTGAATTGATCTACTGATACGTAGAGTGTTAGAGCAGAGCCTAAAGAATTAGATTTCCTGAGTCCTATCGCTGTTGCCTTCCATGGGCAAAAACAGAAGCTAAAGCATTAACTCTGATTTTCTTATATGGTTGTAACTGAATCTAAAATCAGTTCTCATGAAGGCATTCTGGGGCTGAGCAGGAGGCTCCAATGTTGGAGCACATGCTTTGTTGAAGCCAGGAGGCCTGGATTCAGTTGGGCAGCACCTGGCTGAGAACAGGCACCTCCTGGAGGCGACCTGAGCACTGCCAGGTGTGGCTCAGGAATCAAGGCAGTGAGAAGCAAGGGGAATTCCATTTTTCATTTATTTCATTTTTTTTAATCATCAGGGCAAGAATATGGCATTCAAAATTATCTGCTTTGGAAATGGGAGATTTCATTAGCTCTAACTTTCGTTGTGTTTTATCAGATTAATTTATTAAGGATTTATTGAGGACGTGTTTGTTTTCGTTGTTTAGGGGCCACATCTGGCAATGCTCAGGGCTTACTTCTGACTTACTCAGGGATCACTCCTGGTGGGCTCGGAGGACCCCGTGAAGTTCCGGTATTGAACCCAAGTCGGCCGCACCCTCCCTCACAGTACTAGCGCTCCTGTCCCCCATCCCTGCTTCCACCTCAAGGATTGAATATCTGTGGTGGAATTTCAATTCCGGAGTGGTTACTTTAAGATTAAAAGGGCCAACAATGGTATTTGTTACCTGTTCAAAGATATAGTAGATGTTAATCAGGTACTTTGTGCTGATGTGGTATTTCTCCTCTGTTTAGCCATCCACGGTTATTTCAGGAAATTCTTCCGGTGCCAGCGTTTCCTCTTCAGTCACCAGCGGCCTAACTGGCTGGGCAGCTTTTGCTGCCAAACCTCCTCGGCTGGACCATCTACGGCTAAGCTGAGTTCGGGGCGCAGAGCAGCAGCGGGAAGCCGGCTCCCTCCTCAGCTAACCAGAAACCTGTGGGCCTCACCAGCCTTGCCACCTCCTCCAAAAGTGGACTCGGCTCCAAACTTGGTTCCGGGAGCAGCACTGCCCCCACAGCCCCTCTGAAACCGCCCCGCCCCTGACTCTGGGAAAAGTGGGCCTTAGCCGCTCCGTCAGCTGTGACAACGTCAGCAAAGTGGGCCTGCCCAGTCCCAGCAGTCTGGCTCCTGGCGGCGGCAGCCAGCTCGGCGGGAACGGCACCGGAGGGACGGCAGGAGCTGGGGGGCAGTGCCACCGGCAAAGCTGCCTCCGAGGCTGGAAGCACACCCTCGGCCTCCCTCAAGGGACCCACATCCCAGGAGTCACAGCTCAATGCCATGAAGCGGCTGCAGATGGTGAAGAAGAAAGCCGCCCAGAAGAAGCCTCAAGAAGTAGCCTGGCTGAGCAGGCTTGCCACCACACTGCCCCTCCCGGGCCAGTCTTCTCTCTGGGACAGAAACTGTAATATCTGTCACTTAATAAAGGCCTTCATCATGAGATTCTATGATGCTTTCCTGTGCTGTGCTCAGAAGGAACGAGGAAGGAGGGGGTGAGTGAGCTCATCTCTAGCAGAGCTCCAGACACTCAGATGCCTGCTTCGGGAGGGAGGCTGGTCAGCCTCGAGCTCTTGCATTCCTTGCAGTAGTCTGGATGTGGAGCCTGGGCCCTGACGCTACCTGTCCCACACATGTCCCATTTCCCCTTTGTACATGGAACCTTCACCATTGCTCTTTCATCTCCCTGTGTTTGAGTTGGGGATTTGCCCATCCGTCAGTTCCAGTCTGAACTGGGTGGCAAGGGACTTGGTTTTGGAGCCACACACTGTGGTGCTCCCAGACAGCGCTTCGTAAGGTCTCTGCTGTCTGTGGAGAACAGGGATATTGCTCAGATGGTTGAGCATAAGGCTAGTGTGATGGGACTCTGGGTAGATCCCAGGTGCCACATCTCCTCTCCCCCCAGCCCCCACAAGTGTAGCTCCATAAAGCAAACAAGATACTGAATTTGGTCTTTCTCTAAGGAGAGATAGTGTTTTTAACTACTCTGTTGAATAATGGCACTAGATTTTTCACGGTCAATGAGAATTCAAGATTGAGATCACTCCATTCCTTCCATACCCCCCCAAAAAAAAAACTATTTACATGTTCAAAATCTCCATGCAGATGTTTTTGTTTTGAGAAACAATTCTGTTGCTTAAACATCAGCATTGCTCAAACATCAATTTGGCATGAAACAAATTCCCTTGAGGGTCAAAAAGAAAAAAAAATTATCATTCTGTACTTGTAGATCAAGGGTCAGTGGACTGAAACAGGACAAAAAAGCTGACATGGACCTGAGAAGCAGCTCTGATCATTCCTGCCAACTCTGCCTGTGAGGAACAGGAGTTACATTGTGGGGGAGATGCTGCTGCGCCCCACACAAACAAAATCTGGGAGCAGGGTCAGGGATCCCCTTCTGCCCCAGGGGTTCGGCAGAGGTCAGACGGAGAAAGACGCAGGAATCCAGCCAAGTTTCAAAATGCTTTACGTAGCACAGGTTCAGGCATACAATCAACAATAGGAAAAAATCCTGTGCTTAGGATTCCCAGCTAGGACCCGCCACATGTAGGCCAAGATGGTGGCCACCACGTGTTAAGGCCCTATAGAGAGGAGACAGAGACAAGGCGCCAGCAGAAAGGGAGAGAGCGACCCAAGAAAGAGCGAAGAGAGGAAGCAGCCTAGTTTTATATCCCTGCAACCCAGACCTCCCACTTTTATGGGAAGCCAGCAGGGTCAAATGCCATCAGGTAATTTCTTCCAGGACCTCACCTAGGCCCTTTTAGATGTTAATGTCACCGACTCAATATCTGCTTAGGAAATGCCTCTGCAGGGTAGAGAGAAGGGGTTTCTGAGATGAACTGTATCTCAGAATACAAAGGCATGCACCTGTACCAAAGACTATACTAATGCCGATTAAATATTTCTCCAAGTCTTCACAAGAGTCTTGTCTTTACTTCACAGTAGTTTTGTATTTTAGTTGCCTTTGAGTTATCAGGGAGCCATGCTTGCTTGCGTGGAGGCAAACAGCATTTCTCTCTGGTCTAATTACTTAGAGATCCAACGTGGCCAGGCAAATATACTGGTAAGATCTAGCTAGTCCCACGATGATTGTGGTAGCATGAGAGAATATTTATACCAGCCAGTACAGAATACATGGTCAGATAAACTGCCACATTTAAACTGCCCTTCTATCTACAAAGTGACCTGCAGGAGGCAATCCAGGCCAGTGCAGAGGCTCTCAGGTGTCCTGCAACACTGCAGGTCTGGACACTGGCACTGGGAATAGAAAGTTTCATCCCCTCATGGGCACAACACCGTGTCTGGCAGTGGGAAAGAGAAGCGATTAGTTTCATCTCTGCAGTGCTGCGAGCACATTAGATTGGCTTGAGAATGTGTTTTTTCGTTGATGGTGCTGTTAGTGCAGCCAAGCACACATACATCTGGTGACAGGTGGTCCACAGGTATGCTGTGTGCTAGGAGTTTGTCAGAGCTCAGCGGGAGAGCACTTGCCATGCTTATAGGGTCCAGGCTTGACTCTCACCTACCTCTGAGACCTTGAGCTTCCTCCTCATTAAGGGAGCAATGGGCTTCTAGCTATGCCTGGGACCTGAGTGATCAGCTCTGCTGATATTACTGATGACTTCACTTGTTAACATTTCTTGTTTTCTCCTCCTGATGTAGCTGCAGCAGGGCAGGATCTCGGTTTGCCTTTACAGAGCCCTGCCAGCCCCCAGGTAAACAATTGTTGACTCCATGAATAACAGACAGCAAGTAAATGAGCCAAGAGAAGCCCATTTAGTAGAGATTTGGTCAATGCTATTTTCCTGGGAAAGAAGGGAGGGGAAAATCTGAAGGAAGCATGTGCCTTGGTTTCCTCCTTTCTGAAGCAGAGATAAGTGAGGAGCTGACTCTCACAGGGATACGAGAGGGATATTCGTGAGCCTCTGAGATAGAAGCTGCACCAGCAGAGCCAGAGGTTCCATAAGAGGACATTGGTTTGTTTTTTTTTGCCTCTATTTAATGCTCAGTTCTAGGTTGGCATTAGTACCCTCGACAATTGTTAGCACATTGTTCCATTTTCTGTCTTACCTAGTCTCTGACTCCCACACGTTTGTGATAATTTCCACCTTTGACATGACAACCCTTTAATGTATGTTCTGTAATCCATAGTCTGGAAGGGAAGGAAAAGAGAAAGAGGGAGAAAGGGAAAGAAATAAAGAACCTGCCATGGAGGAGGGCTGGGGGGAAGGGGAGGGAACCAGGGACGTTGGTGGTGGGATATGGGTACTGGTGGAGGGATGGGTGCTGGAACACTGTATGACCAAAACCCAAATATGAACTTTTTAATTGTATGTCTTTGTAATTGTAAAAAAAAAAAAAATTTAAAAAAAAGAAAAAAAGGAAATGGAGGGATCCTGCATATCCTGGTGTACAAAGGAAAAAAAGAGAGACATTGTTTTAACAAAAATAATTTTTATTAATACAATAATAAAAATTTTACAGACAACTAGGGAAAGCCATAAATCTATACATATACCCTAGTGTTGCTTCTTCATTTTGTTTAATTTACTAAGAACACGCTGCTAGACTTTTGAAGAACATTCTGGTTCTTGACTGCATCTACAGTGTGATGTCTTGAAAGCTGCTGCTGGTCCTCGGAAGCTCAACATGCATCTGGCCCCGAGAGGAGACTGGTGGCTGGCTGTGGAGTAACTGGAGATCTCAGAGAATAATGACCATGAGACTCTTGTGTATAGGAGGGCCACAACTGACACAGTTAACTGGTTTTTGTTGTTCCGTTTCTGGTGCCAAAGACCAAACCTAAGGCTTCATACATTTGAAGCAGGGATATGCCCTGCAAAGGAGTTACGTGCTCAAACACCAAATTGCTTCAGAACAGCAAGTTGGTAAATATATTCTTCAAGAGTATAAAGCCATTGTCCTTCCAGCCTGCGAAGTGTAATCATTTCCTCATCAACTAGAATGTGAATTCTATGTCTGATTTAACTTGAATTTTTGTGATGATGAATATATTCACTACTGAGCGGTGAAATCTGTGATGATAAGCAAGGTATAAATAATAAGGTTTTCTTGCCATTTTAGAATATAGATTTCTCTTTATTCACTTGACTTTGAGAGACTTTTTTCAAAAAGACAAAAATCCAACAAGTTTTGGACAAAGTGCATCCAAGTTATGGAAACAGTAAATTTGGTAAATCACAAAATATACATCGCAAACGATGATAGCACTTAATAGCTCTCTCTGAAAGTCCTGACCGTGTGTTAGGCAGAACGTGGAATGTGCTGTTTAAAGTATTCCACGCGATGCTGTATGTTTCAAAATGCACATTCTCTCTGTTCTAGACAGCTTAATTAGCAAAGGATTGTTTCATACCAGTGATTACTAAATCAAGATATTTCTCTGCAATATGAAAAATGATCAAATATGAGTCAAACCCATGGTAATTTGTATGATAGGATTTTTTATAATTTCTAAAATAGATTAAGCATATCATCTGATATGTTTAAAAATAAATACTAAGATGTATACGTACAACATTTTTTTTGTTCTTCAAGAAAAGAAAAAACAAAACTTACAAGCTTCCCTTCATTCTTGGTAAAAATACCTATTTCAGAGAATCCAATATTGTAAAATAATATTTAATTCTTTTTTAAATACAAAGAAAATTAGGTTAGTGTACTTCACCTTGTTACAGTGTGTCACCAACAACTGCATCTTTTAAATCTCTTGATGACTGAAGCACCTTATAACGCTTTTTGAAACTTTCCTTTATACCCAATAAAACAATAGCTAATCTCAAAATTACATGTACTTGATTTTAAGCAACGTGCTTAGAAACTAAGAATGCTGAGTGTCTTTTAAGGCCTTATTGGCATCTGGGATGTGTAGCTCCATTCTCAAGAGCAACAGCACGGCTGTGGTCCTCAGTATCAAGGTGCAGACCAGAGCTGCAGCTCACAGCCTCACTGTGGCCTCTGCTCCACAGGTGACCCGTGGCTCCAGGAGCTGCTGTGGTCTAAGATCAGACAAGCTTCTCAGACCACATGCAAATAGTTTCGCACTTCAGCCAGGAAAGCACATCAGCGTGGCTTCTGATTCTTCCTTTATAAGGGAGCATTTAGACCAGAGCTCATGAAATTAGATACATGGATGTGTAATGTGTGTCTCTATACTCATGTACACATGCATATGCATTATATGTTTATATGTTGCACACACATACACAAAAATGCTATATGAGTTGGCAAGTTGCTACCACTAGCCACTTGGATCTCCCCCTTGCTCCACTCTGGACAAAACGGGTCTTATCAATGCTTCCATTGTAAAAAAGAGCATTTAGAAGATTTTTTTTTTAAATCCTATACATCCAGAATCTTCTTTTGGAAGCTTATTTATCTCAAAGTAAAAATTTTATACAAAATTTTGCCAGCAGAACCTTGTGAAATCTTGCATTAACTTTTTTTTTTTTTCTGTTCCTAAGAAGCATCTTTGGCTCAATGAAATGTCTTCACATTATGCCTCCAGTGGTAGTGGACAGTGCTGAGCTATTTATTCTTAAATTAGTGCCCAGTGTTTTGGGACACTGTGTTACAGCAATTGTTATTCTCAATGTCTGCCCGTCTCACTATGAATTGGCAACGAAAAATATTTACCTACATTCCCCATTCATCATCCAAATGATTAAGTGATCCAAAAATATTTCCTGGATGTGAGGGCGATCTGGCTGCGACATCTGTCACCCCATTGATCGCCAGGGGTTGATTCGGCTGATCTGGCTGGCTAGGCGGGTGTCCCCTTCCTCCCTCACCGCTCCATGTGCATCCCTCCTGAAGCTGCGCGCTCAGTCGAAGAGGACGGCCTTCCCGAATAGAGACGGACCAAAAATATTTCCTCATTAAGTGTCATTAGCAAATATGTAAGATAGTTTCTAAACAATTTCACTTTCAAAAATGTTCAGAAAATATGCATAAAAAATAAAAGGGGCTGGAGCGATAGCCCAGCGGGTAGGGCATTTGCCTTGCACGTGGCCAGCCCATGCTGGCCCTGGTTCGATCCCTGGCATCCCATATGGTCCCCCAAGCACTGCCAGGAGTAATTCCTGAGCAGAGCCAGGGAGAAACCCCTGAGCATTGCTGGGTGTGACCCAAAAAGCAAAAAAAAAAAAAAAAAAAATAGAAAGAAAGAAAGAAACTTCTTCTCTAGCTATCATGGAAGTTCTTGGAACCCTTGATTTTTTGTTTGTTTTGTTTTGGGGTTATATACCTTACTCCTGACTTTGCCTTCAGGAAGGGGCCCTGGAGGGGCTCAGGGAAACCATATGTGGTGCCAAGGATGGCACACGAGAGGTATATGTCTCACCTGCCATACTATGTTCTGGGCTCTGGGCCGTTGTGTTGGGTTGTTGTTGTTGTTTAAGGAACAAGGACATTTGTTGTTTACCAGAGTATGCTGTCATACTCTGTTATGACAGCAATGCTAAGAGAAAACAAGTATACTGCTTCGAAGGAGTTGTTACCTGGATTGTGTCCTTCAGTGTGGGTCTCGGTCCCTCCAGTGGACATGAGAGGAGGGACACTCCCTTGTCAACTGTCTGCACCACCGAGCGCTTCATGACAGCATACGGATTGTACCTGGAGGATTCATGCAGTGCATGAGCTCGGCCTTGGATTTGACCAGCCTCCCTCCTGCTCACCAGCGGCTGGATTTAGGATACGCTACTCCACCTCTTGGTCCCAGTTTCCTCTTTATGTTTCTGTCAAGTGAGTTTTACATAGAAAATGCCCAGGTATGCCTGACTTCAGGAAGGGTTAGACAGTGCATCAAGTAAATTCAATCTGTTCACGCAAAGCCTGCTACAAAGAATTGCTGTGGTGGATGGTTCATCAGGTTTTCTTCTCAGGCATGTTTATGCATGTTTATACTCCCTGGTTTATGTCGATATGTCTAGATCTTATTTATAGAAGTTCATGTTGTTGTGATAGTCTGCGTAGCATATCTCTGTGTGTATATGCATGCATGCACAAGAGAGAGGTACAAAAAGCAATAACATTGGAGGCAAGAAATACAGTAAACTATAGTAAAGTGTGGGGCCAGAGTGATGGTACAGTAGTGGAGTGTTTGCCTTATATGCCGCTGATCCAGGTTCAATCCCCTGACCTCCCATAGTCCCCCAAGCTCTGCCAGGAGTGATTCCTGAGTGTAGAGCCAGGAGTTACCACAGAAACAAATTTTAAAAATGCAGTAAATTCAGAAAACCTTATTTTGAATCCAATGTTGAGAGTGCTAAAGAATACATCCACCCTTTTCGCAGAGCTCCTTTTGGAAGGTTTGGTGTTGGGGCTCTTGGCTGTTTCCCTCAACATCAATTCTCCCAGTCCACCGGAAGCTGTATCATAAGGAAATCTTCTCTCACACCGGACATGTGTAGTTTGACCAGTTCTTGATTTCAAGGCTCACACTTTTTGATCATGTCAGCCTTATAAGGTAACCATCAAACACCAAAAGAGAAAGATCAGAGGCGTTTTCCTCAGGCATAAGTCATCTTCCCAAGGTAGTTGGCAGGTACATAGCCCTTGTGCCCTTGGGCTTCAGCTAGCCACCACTCTTTATTGCCACTTAGGTCACAGAACCGAAGTATGTGAACTCTCTGGTATTCCTGAAGGCTGAGTTCATGGTCACTCCGTGCTTGAAAGGCATGAACTGCATAGAAAATCTAGACAAAGAAAGAAATAGTAAAAATGCCAGTACCTAAATATAGCTGTTTTAGGAGAGAAAGGTTTCTATGCTTTCACAAGGAATGATGAAGTGTTTAATTTTTTCAAAGGTATATCTGTTCCCCAGACTGTTCTGTTGAATTTGTTTCATAAGAGAGTGGTCCAGAGGAGAAGGGTGAAATAAACTCCCACTGTTCTCTGGGGAGAAGTTTGAGGTGTCTGTGCCTGAAGGCAACAGGGCAGTTTCTCTTAAAAGATATTTTAAATGTTAGTTCTGTCTCATTCAATAAGAGCTCAAAGACTCTCTTGTACTGAGAGACCTGAGTGGTAGTACAGTGGGGAGGGCATTTGCCTTGCACACAGATGACTTGGGTGAGATCCCAGGCACCCCATATAGTCCCCTGAGCCCTCCAGGATTGATCTCTAAGCTCAGCAACAGGAGTAAGCCCTGAACATTTCCAGGGAGGAAGAGGAGGAGGAGGGGGAAGAAAAAGGAAGGAGGAGGGGAAGAAAAAGGAAGGAGGAGGAAAAGTAGGAAAAGGAAAAGGAGGAGGAGAAGAAGCAGGAGGAGGGGGGGAGGAGAAACAGGAGGAGGAGGGAAGAGGAGGAGGAGGAAGAGGAGGAGAAGGAGGGGGGGGAAGAAGAAGAAGAAGAAGAAGAAGAAGAAGAAGAAGAAGAAGAAGAAGAAGAAGAAACCTGTTGTACAAAAAGAAAAAATATTTGCAATATTTCTGCATAATAATATTCCCTTTTGTAAGATGCAAAAAAATGTGGAAATCACACAAACAGAAGATAATCACTTCTAGATCTTTAACACTAAGGAAATTTGTGAACCATTAAAACGGTTTTCTGAGAATACTATCTATGATTTTTTTTTTTGGTTTTTTGGGTCACACCCGGCAATGCTCAGGGGTTTCTCCTGGCTCTGTGCTCAGGAATTACTCCTGGTGGTGCTCGGGGGACCATATGCCATATGGGATGCTGGGGATTGAATCCGGCCGGCATGGGCCTGCAGCGTGTAAGGCAAATGCCCTACCTGCTTGACTATCGCTTATATTTATTTATATAAAAAAATTCTTATTGTAAAATATTAAGCAAAAGATAATAAAGCAGATGTATAAATTATGTCTAATATGATTTCTTTTAATGGTGAAATTAGAGATGAATTTAATTTTTACCTATTTGTTTCTTATTTTTCCAAAACTCTGTTATTATAAAAATTCACTATTTGCAGAAGTCTGAAAGAAAATAATGAGACATATTGTAGTCAAGACTTTTCCCTAACAAATGGTAATGGCAGATTAAAACTCACCACTGAATATACACAAAGAGACTTAAGTGACAAACTCTAAATATCTGCAGGGCTAGCCACAATGTGTAAAATAAGAGGGAGAGAGATGCAGAGACAGAGAGAGAGATAGAGAGAGAAAGAGAAGAAACTGGGGTACCTGCTATTAAGGCGGCCTGGGGGAATGGGAGGGGAGGGGTACATTGGTGGTGGAAATGGGGCACTGGTGGAGGGATGGGTGCTGGAATACTGTATTACCAAGAACCAATTATGAACACCTTTGTAATTGTATGTTTCACGGTGGTATAATAAAAAAATTTAAAAAAAAAGACTTTTCCCTAACATTTAGAGAACACCTCATAAGTATTTGAGGCATAAAAAGTCCACAAATCAATGTTTAGTGTTTCTTCCCTAAAATCCTAAGACTGATAATAAAAATATTTAGTTATGATATAAGTCAAGCAATTGCATAGCAACATTTATTCATTCATTTAATCATATCTAATCAAGAACTAAATATATCAGAAAAATTACAACGCAGCAAGAGGGAAAAATTACCAATAAAGTGCATGTAGAAAAAAAACCCTAAAACCAACTAAACACAATCCACCTACACACCTGACCTGGGACATTCATGAACCATGAATGGCAGGAGCCATTTTCTGAGATGTGACCTTTCATAGGTGACCGAGAGCACCATGTGTCATGTTCAAAGGAACGGAGATGAGCCCATGCAGACAAGGGGGCCAAAGAGGGTAAACAGATAAGATTTCTCAAACCAAGGGTCAGCATAGAGAAGAAACATGAGAAATAAAGTGGGGGAGGGGCGGAGGGAGCCACCTGGCAATGTGGAACGAGGTCTGTAGTCATGTAGCCTGAAGTTGTTTTTCCATCTTGGGCTGTTTTCTGAACTTGTCATGAAATTATGACATCAACAAGGCTTTACCTGCAAGAGCCCTGGTCATGAGTCCTTGGAGAACAACAAGCTCCTGACCTCAGAGCTGACCCTGCTACTGGGCCCCCACCGCCTAAAGCACCATAGTGCTGGCTCCATTTCTCCAACAATGTAGAAATAAAATTCTTGGTAGGCTTATTAGAAGTGATGACGTTCCTTTAGGATTATATGCTGTCTATTACCAGATAGCATAATAGTTGGGGGGCTGAAAAAAAATTAGAGGAGGAGCTTGCATGCAGTTGATCCCAGTTCAAAGCCTGCCATCCCATATAGTCCCCAAACCCCACCAAGAGGGGTCTCCTGAACACAGGGACCAGGAATAAGCCCTGAGCACTACTGGGTGAGGCCCAATCCCTCGCCAGCCCCCTGTCCTAGTCAAAGCTATTACAAGATAACTTTACTAGTATAAAAAGTAAAGTGCTTTTGTGAGCAACCAACTAGACCCACAGGAATGGCAAAGAACTGGTGTACAGCCATTTTCAGGAGCCTGACATCTTGTGATGCAGCATCTGCGACCTCAAGAACCTGCCTCAGCATGGCTAGTGCCTTTCATCATTTTTATAAGTAATGGACATTCTGCACCAAAGCAATGCTAGTTGCCTCAGCAAGCTGAACCACTGATTCTGGAGTGTTTCTGGTTGCTTTCACTCTGGTGCTGGTCCTCTCGAGGAAATGTAAAGCCTGCCATCTATTTGATATGAGGCTATAGCAGTACTTATATTTTATGCACTTAATACAGGTGCTCATTAAACTGTAAAAAGTATAGAGTTATCACCTATGTGTTCAATATTTCAGATGATCAAGGTCCAAAATTAATTTAGGCTAAGCATTTTTCAGGTTTTATATAATCCGTTTATGCCACTACTGGACATAAGATAGATACTCAGAATGGAGGTCAGTCTGCTTTTAAAGAGACAGTAGTCAACAGCCCCAGGCTACCAGGGAGACAGTGCAACCTATTAAAGGAATAAAACAGAAGGATTTCTATGATCTCATTTCTCTAGCCTCTATCTTCCTAACTTTTGCTGTTAGTACGTATTGAGCCAGGCACATTTAAGCTGCATTTAAGCTACAAAATTAATTTCATGTAAGCTATATCATTAGGTCCTTGTCTCTTGAAAATTACTAACATAGGGCATTGGTTGAGTCTCCGCATTACTTTTTTGCAAAGCTCTGGCTTGCTTGAAGAGCAATACTCTATGAGTTCAACCCAAACCTTAGTAGCACTTACTTTCCTTTTCTGTAACAATATTTGGTATGAGAATACTACTTCCTGACCCAGTCAATTTATTAATACTGTTGACACTTACCAACACCTATTACTGTGACCAGCAATCCTGAGCCACCGCTCACTGAACATTCCTCTATTCTGAGCTTGTGAAACAGGCCTCTCTCTGTTCTCAGAAACTTGGTGTCTTACTTCATCTGGGCTCTCCAAATATCAGTAACAAAAATGCCAATATACTGTTATCTTTCCAGATCAGAAGGCTGCAAAGTTGGGGATAAAGAGAGAGTACAGCAGGCAGGTCACTTGCCTTGCATGCAGCCAACACAGGTTTGATCCTCTGAGCACCACCAGGAGTTGATCCTGAGAGCAGAGCCAGAAATAAGCCCTGAGCACCTCCAGGTGTGACTTCAAAGCAAAACCAAAACCAAGCTGCAAAGCTGGTCTTTACAAAATATACCAAGTGCAGCTCAGTCAGCCAATGTGGTTTAAACTCCATTAACAATGTTCTTTCTCCTCTCACAAGCAAGTGGGCTGGAGAGACAGTGCCAGGGCTAAGGCACCTGCTCCTGCTGTGCTGAGTGATCCTTCAGGTGCTCAGGGACCATATGCAGTGCTGCAGGTCAAATGTGGTCAGCAGATGCAAAGCAAGAGTCTTTACCCCTGTGCTATCTCCCCTGCCCTTCCAAAGCAGAAACCAAGCCTGGATCCCAAGACGACTGCCCCCTTGAACAAATTCTAAAGAAAGCCATTGTGAATCTGATGACTTTTCACTCCTGGAATAGGTTAGCTTATGTGGGAATGGTAGAGAGTTTAGAGAGACACATAATAAGGCCAAACGTATAAGGTAGAGGTCTGACATACGCAGGTAACCTTTGGAGTTGCCCTGGATAGTCTAACCTGGCTCCACTGACCATTTGGCCACTTACACAGGAAGGGGGCAGAGTTGGAGGGAGTGTGGCTGGTGAAAGCATCAGATGGGGAGTGCCTGGGCTGAGTCCTGGAAAACTTCCCAAGAGACAGCTCTCAGCAGCTCAGGGACTGTCGGGAGTGAGGCCTCTCTGGGAGGTTGGGCCTTGTGGGCCGAGGAGGTGGAGTGAAGCCACCGTTTGTCCAGTGTGTGCCATCTATGAGGATCTCTGTGTGAGCAGATCTGCTCACTCAGCTTATCCTCCATCTGTCTGCAAAGTGCCAATCAGAGGGAGGAGCCCCATGCAGAGGCCTGTGGATGCAGGGCATGCCTCCCCACTGTCCCAGCCGGCCCCCAGGACCTCCTCTGACCTGCTCCTCCACCTCCTGGAAGCTGTCAGCATCTGTGCCGTTGGTCTCGCACTTCCCACCCGTGCCACTGAGCGAGGAGCTGCTGTCACTAATGCTGCTCTCCGGGGTGCCCGAGACGCTGTCACTGACCAGCCGCGAGGACACAAAAAGGCTGATGTTCTCAAAGTCATCATCGAACCTGCCATCAGCATCCAACCGGCCCCCCTGGCTGGGTTGTAGGCTTCAGGAAGGAAGAATACACGTAGCCTTTCACAGCTGCAGGGGAAGGGAGAGGGTCAGCAGGGTCCGTGCAAACATCATTTTAGCGCACACATGCCCACTGCGAAAAGTTTCAGCGCTGAGACAGAAACAACCCTTACCTCCGGTGTCAACCAGCCACCTGCTGACACTTCCCAGGGGGGTCCTTCTGCTCCAGCACGGCCACCAAGTCCCCTTCCAGCAGGCTGATGTCACACTCCTGGGTAGCATGACACTTGCGCTTGGCTTGGTAGAGTTCCTCCAAGCTGTGCGTGGACAGGAGTTTGGAGGCGGTGAGTATCGGTCTGACCGGGGTGCTTCTGTCTGGGAAAGGAAGGGGAGATTTAGGGTTCCACAGATGGGGAACAAAGTCATCGCTGAGCTGCTCCGCTCCCTCATCAGACATTGATACAGCACAGGAACATGAAGGACAACCGAGACACAACTTCACGAAGCTCAGAGTCTAAAAAGGGCAAAACAGACAAGAAATTCTATACACTGAGCACAGAGTAAACCACGGGGTGTGAGAATGAGAAAATTGACAGAGGAAAAACCTGCTCTAAACAGAGGGAAGGTGAGTGTGGTGCATGTTGCCAAACTCACCAGAGCTGGCACAGGTTTCTTCTTTTCAAAACTAAGTTTCCTCTCAATAAAGGTGGCACTGTTGTCCTTGACAAAGTTGAGATTCTGAACCTCTTCTAGTACTCGATTCTGGATTTCGGAGGTGCTTGAGGGTGACAGTGATTCCTGCAGGGAGAAACGAGGCACACTGTCCCCAGAGCCATGCTTTACTACCTGAGGGGCTGAATTCAGACACGGCAGGAAGGACAGCTGAGGAGATATAGGCGGGCTCCCTGGGGAAAATTAGGGGCAACATTAGGACTAGATTTATCTAATAGTTTCTTATATCCAAAGCCCACTAAAGTGACAGCAATGTTGTTTTTTTTTCAAAGACTTAGGCCTATATAAATGAACAGAAGATTAAAACAACAACAACAACAACAAAAAAAAACCCATAAAAGCAGTAAAACTGCAGAAGCCAAGCCCAAGAGTTAGTCACATTGGCACCCACAATGTGGGGTGGAGGAAGGGGGAAAGAGACAGGTCGGGAAGTGCTGGCCAAGAGCTTGTGCTGGCTTCACGGCAAACCAGCACATCTGCCATCATGCTTGCCATCAGGAGGTGGGATTTCTGTCCTCCATTCAGACTGGGGGGCAGCGGTAGGTATCCTTAGGAGAGTCTTGGTGAATAGAACGATCAGAAGTGGCACTGTGTGAATCTCAAGAGGTGGTTTAAAAGACACGATGTGGTTACTGCTGACTCATATGCACTGACTGAGGAAGAGATGAATACAATGCGTCAAAGCCATGCATTGGGCACCACAGGGCAACACAAATAACTAAATACCAAACACATTCTCACACAGAGGCCCTGGCAAACTGCGCTGAGTGAAAGATCAGATACCGGGATTCTCTGCCAGATTCTACTTCTGGTAATGTCCACACAGGTACCTGTGTAGACCCAGAATGCAGTTTGGCTGCCCAGAGGGTGGGACAGGGGGATGTGGACGCTGCTCCTGGGCAGGCTTCCTGGGGGTGATTGCTCTGAAATGATCATGGTTCTTAAGGTTTGCCCTCATGAATATACTAAAAGCCACAGAGTGATAGATGTGAAGCAGTGGGATCGTGGGATGCAAATAATGTCCCAGTAGCATGGTTAGACACATAGTATGGGCAAGCTCCCTCTGCAGAGAGCAGTGCAGAGAGTGAGTGAGCAGCTGTCTGTGCTGAGGGGACACCTCCCGGGAGAGGGACTGCCTCACGTAGTGGTGCCACAATACGGTTGTTTTGTGCACAAAATAAAATGGCAGATTTTGCACTGATTTCTAACGGCACAGAATGGATAGAAAGACAATAACGATATGGTGGGAGACGGGAGCACAGGAGGGGCTTGGGATGCATCACTGTTTCCATAGAATCTTGACTTTGAACCAGGCTAAGTGCAGTGTTTCTGATTTTGAATGAAATGAACTCAAAATTTAAGTTTAATGTGAATTGAAATATCAAGTCAAAAGAAGAAAGATAGAGGCTGGAGCGATGGTCCAGTGGGTAGGGCATTTGCCTTGCATGCAGCCGGCCCATGCCGGCCTGGGTTCGATCCCCGGCATCCCATATGGTCCCCTGAGCACCGCCAGGAGTAATTCCTGAGTGTAGAGCCAGGAGAAACCCCTGAGCAATGCCGAGTGAGACCCAAAAAAGCAAAAAAAAAAAGAAAAGAAAGAAAGAAAGAAAGAAAGAAAGAAAGAAAAGAAAGAAAGAAAGAAAGAAAGAAAGAAAGAAAGAAAGAAAGAAAGAAAGAAAGAAAGAAAGAAAGAAAGAAAGAAAAGAAAGAAAGAAAGAAAGAAAGAAAAAGAAAGAAAGAAAGAAAAGAAAGAAAGAAAGAAAAGAAAGATAAATGCTGAATGATCTCGCTGACCTGTATATAGAGATATATAATAAACCTTCTGTATATAAGGACATATAGAATAACAGAACAAGTGAATGCAAGGTATCAACGGGGGTACCTAGAGCTTAGAGTACATAAATGACAAGGACAGGGAAGGAAAGAAATCAAGTTGGTTTGGGGGGGGTACGTAAGAAGGGGCAGATGGTGGCTAACAGGGGAGGGCAGGAGCAGACAGGGTGGTGGCATGGTATGTCTGTGTCTGAACCACAAAGGTAGCAACAATGCAAGCAGGAGACCCAAATTACAGCTCACAAACTGAAAACTGTGCCTGTCAAGGGGTGGGGAGGGGCGGTGGGGACACTGGGGAGAGAAGGTGACACCGGTGCAGAAGCTGGTGCTGGAACACTGAAAACCTGAAACTCTATTGTCAACAACTGTGTAAAACATGGTGCCTTAACATAAAAAGACTAAATATCGGGCCGGAGGCGATAGCCCAGTGGGTAGGGGCGTTTGCCTTGCACGCGGCTGGCCTGTGCCGGCCCGGGTTCGATCCCCAGCATCCCCATATGGTCCCCGGGCACCGCCAGGAGTAATTCCTGAGTGCAGAGCCAGGAGTAACCCCTGAGCGCCACCAGGTGTGACCCAAAAAAAAAAAAAAAAAAAAAAGACTAAATATCAATGAAATAGTGCCTAATAGTTCTATGACAAGTGTTCTTGGGTGGAATAGCTGTTTAGTCCTTTTTTCCATCTTTAAAACAAACTTTTGATTTTAGGGAAGTGAAACAGTTAAACTGCATCATCTTTTTTAAAGTTAAGGAAATTCACAATGAAATAGGGAGTTCACTCTGCATCAAGTGCTGTTTGTTATACATGCAATTAGATAAATACAAAAGTAGCACTTTTGAAAGAAAGGACAAGAACCAGAATGAGTTTTTAAAAGTGATATTTGTAAAATCTGCCTTCATTTTCAGAAAAGTAATCTTAATTATTATGAATAGATCATAAGGAAAAACTATATACAAAGTATACATATTTCAAGAGGGGAGAGATGCAGAGACAGAGAGAGAGAGAGAGAGAAAGAGAGGAAACTGGGGTACCTGCTATTAAGGCGGGTGGGGGACGGGGGGGGGAGGGGGTACATTGGTGGTGGAAATGGGGCACTGGTGGAGGGATGGATGCTGGAATACTGTATTACCAAGAACCAATTATGAACAACAAAAAAAATAATAAATAAATACAGGGAAAAAGATAAAAAAAAACAAAGTATACATATTTCATAGCTATGCATAATTACATAGAACATGCCCATGCAATTATAGACACACCCACATATATCAGGGGATTCTTTGCATGATATATAAATATATGATATATAATTATTCAATAATAAATGTACACACACCAATGTGTGCATTTGTTGTTTGTAGATATTCCACTTCTTTTCATTGTGGGAAAAAAAAAGCTAAACCTGAACTGGTTAGAAAATTACCTTATTTGTGCTATTGTGGCCTTGATTTGGATGTTCTTGTTGATTTGGATGTTCTTCTTAAATGGGGAACATTTAGGAATTATTGAATATTGAATGTGTAACTGTTGTGTGTGTATGTATGTGTGTGTGAGTGAGAGAGACAGAGAGACAGAGAGAGACAGAGACTCCTTGGCTGAAAAAATATCATTGACTGTGAGCCAGCTAGCCAGCCCAGATGGCTGGAGCACATGCTCTGCATGCAGAAGACACTGGGTTCAATTCCCAGCACCACTTTTCTGCCTGCACAAACTGGGAGTGTCCCCCCAAACCAAGCAAAGCCAAGAGAAGAGAACCTGGGACCAAGGACTGGAGGTGTGGCCAGAGACCAGGCAGGTGCATATGGGATGTTCCCTCCCCCTTGGTGGCTCACAAGCACTGCCGGGAGTTCCTGCAGAGCAACTGTAACGGGACAGAGGAGGAAGTTGACAGGGCGAGCAGAGAGCAAGCATGGGGACGGACCGCAATCAGGCCGCGTAATCGGGCCATGTTCTGCCTGCCCCTACGCTTCCTGCTGAGCACTGCCTCAGCAGATGCTTGGGGGCAGCTGTATCGTCAGTTGGGAGTGGGGCAAAGAGAAGAATGTGTCCCTGGCAGGGGGTGTCTCCAGGATACCATCGACTGTGACCACCCTGCCCTTCCATCCCTGTGGACAGTATGGGGGCCCCACACCCACAGCAGGACCAGGGACCGTAGTGGGGCCGACTCACCGGCAGTGAGGCTGAGTGAGCACTGCGTGCCAGCCGCGGCTAGCTCCCGCAGAGGAGGTCCAGGAGACTGTGCACGCAGTTGAGCAGGACGGTGCGGGCTGCCTGGTTGAACACCGCAGCTCCTCCACCAGTTGTGCGTTGAGGGCCTCGTACTCCTTCCTGGCCAAGTCTGGTTGGTCCCCAGCTGCCCGTGGCCGTGAGCTGGTGTAGTCCAGCAGCTTGTCGTAGCGCTTCTGGATGAGCTTCTGAGGGCCCGGGAAGAGCGTCAACAGTGCCGACAGGGGCGACAGCACCAGCCGCTGGAACTGCCCTGCCTGGCAAGGGAGAGCAGCTGTGAGAAGGCCCACCAGCTGGCCAGGGCCAGCCCCAGCATGCCTGCTGCCCCCTCAGGGTTCAGAGAAGCCTAGACTCCAGCCCTGTTCCAGAAGACCTGGCCATTATTTCCTGCCAAAGTGCATGCCCTGAGCCCCACAGCAGGAGCTGACTGGCCAGCACACAGGAAGGACAGTTGCCTGAAGAATCACATTTGGAAACCCTCCATGACATTGAAGCTAAAGGCATCTTCAAAGATGAAACACCACTAACAAAACAATTGGAAGCAAGATAAACATATGGGACTACATGAAACTAAAAAGCTTCTGCACCTCAAAAGAAACGGTGACCAAGATACAAAGATAGTCCACAGAATGGGAAAGAATATTCACCTAATACCCATCTGATAAGGGGTTAATATCCAGGATATATCAGGCACTGGTAGAACTTTACAAGAAGAAAACAGCCAATCCCATCAAAAAAAATGGGGAGAAGAAATGAACAGAAACCTTGATAAAGGAAGAAATTCGAATGGCCAAAAGACATATGAAAAAGTGTTCATCATCATTAATCATCAGAGAGATGTAAATCAAAACAAAACAATGAGATATTATCTCACGCCACAGAGATGAGCACATATCCAAAAGAGCAAGAACAACAAGTGCTGGCGTGTATGCAGGGAGAAAGGGACTCTCATCCACTGTTGGTGGGAATGTTGACTGGTCCAGCCTTTTGGAAAACAATATGGACATTCCTCCAAAAACCAGAAATTGAGCTCCCATTTGATCCAGCCATACCACTCTTGGGAATATACTCTGGGAAGCCAAAATCACACTGCACTTTTATTTTCCCAGCAGCACTATTCACAATAACCAGAATCTGGAAACAACCATAGTGCCCGAGAACAGATGACTGGATAAAAACTTTGGTACATCTACACAATGGAATACTATGCAGCTGTTAGGAGGAAAAATGAAGTTATGAAATTTGCCTATAAATGGATGGACATGGAGAGGATCATGCTGAGTGAAATTAGCCAGAGGGAAAAGGACAAATATAGAATGACTGCATTTATATGCGGGATATAAAAAAATAGCATGATACCAATATCCAAGGCCAGACAAAACATGGATCAGGAGGTCTTGTCAGTGGGATAAACCTACTGCAAATGTGTGGGAGTCAGAGGTTAGGTAATACAGAGAAAGGAACAGTATACTAATTACACGCAAATGATAATACCAGTGTAGAAATGAACATTGAAAGTAGGCAAAAATTATACATGATAACCTCTAAATGTATGTATTGCAAGCCACAATGTGTAAGAGAAGGAGAGAGAGAGAGAGAGAGAAAGAGAGAGAGAAGTGAAAATTACCTACCATAGACATAGGCTGGGGGGGTTTGAAAATCAGGGGACATTTGTGGTGGGAAACGGGCACTGGTGGGGGGATGGGTGCTGGAACACTGTATGACTAAAACCCAAATATGAACACACTTTTGTAACTGTATATCTCACGGTGGTATAATTAAAAAAAATAAATAAATCATATTTTATTTTATCATTTTGTCCTTTACAGAATGCGTAGCTTGGGAGCTGGAGCAATAGCACAGTGGGTAGGGTGTTTTTTCCTTGCGCGGCCAACCCAGATTTGATCCCGGCATCCCATATGGTCCCCTGACCTCTGCCAGGAGAATTCCTGAGCGAAGAGCAGGAGGAACCCCTGAGCATCTTTGGGTGTGACCCAAAAAGCAAAAAAAAAAAAAAGGGTACCTGGTATCTTACCTTCTGAGATTAAAATGACTTGGAGGGCTGGGGAAGGGTCTTGTCTACAGGCACTGTGCTTGCCCTGCATGTGTGAAACTCTGCATTCACCCCCCCAAGCGCACCAAAACCACAGCAAAAACACAAAACCCAAAAAGCAAAAGAAGATTTAACCTTTGGATAATTTTTCATTTCGTTTCTGGGGGGGGGTGCATACCCAGCAACGGTCAGGGATCAATCCTAGCTCTGCACTCAGGATGGCTCGGGGGGACCTTGTGGGGGCTGGGGCTAGACCCTATGCCAGCTGCAAGGCAAACACCCTACCCACTGTATTATTTTCCAGCCCCAGATTTTTTATTTCTTAACATTTGGTTCTTAGAGTTCAATGAATTTTATCCATGAAAGCTACTTTCATATTGCACTTTGGGATAAGTATTTATTTTAATTTAGTCAAATTTATCCTCGGGGTTTTATGCAAGGTAGAGATTGATACCTTCTCAGCAACAAATTCTGGATCATGCGTCATGAGGGAGAAGCTATACACCGTGCTTGTATTTGGCACTCAATACATATTTACAACCTAATCAATGGATCAGGATTAAGCTGAAGAGCAAGCCATTAAAAACTTTAAAAACGTGCTCTCTGTAATTCAGCTCTCAGAGAACATATGCAGATCTGACTACAGTGCTCCCAGCTAACATGCCAAGAGGCTTCTCGCATCTACCTATTACCTGTTTATCATCAATCCATGCTGGCTACCTTGATCGTCTCTGCCTGTCATCCAGCACTGTCCTCTGTCTGTATTGGTGACCTGTGGGGTGCCAGTCCTGGTGCCAAGACTTCTCCCGGGCATCCTCCCAGCAGGGCATAGCTGCGCAACTTCTAGAGTCTTAGAAACACACGGTGCTGCTCATCAGACACCACGGTGACGTGACGTGAGGGAGACATAGCTGAGATTTAGGTTCCTGGTGGGCAGTAATGAGAGACATTCGCCTCCCAACACAAGGGCCATTCAGGGAAGATCTGTCTGACCCAGACTGTCAATAATGCCAACACAAAAATGCCACTTTCAAACGCCTTCCAGCTGACAGAGGGGCCTGCTCTACTTTCTTCCACAAATGCCTGAGGTGCTGTTATGAAATAATAATGCCCACAGAACACAGGCTACTAAGTCAAAATGAAAATAATTCCGAGTGGTTGCTCACACACCCTCCCTCCAATATTCAAACACGATTTTATAATTCCTGAGGCCTAGAGCACAGAGCTCTGAGACAAGTATCTCCCTCAGCCAGAGAAAAGTCCTCCCTGGACTAGTGGCAAAGCCCCGGTGGAGAGGGACCTCCCATCACAGTGTTGCTGGGCTGTGGGAGGCACCTTCATGCCTGACCATGCCGGGGGGGTTTTTCTACAGGCCCCTCTGAGAAAACCTTGGTTTTATAACTTTAAAAAACCTTGAAACATTGTGTATCGACCTTACATTTTTTCTCTATTTTTTAGGCTGCCCAGACACTGATTGCCCCCACAATCAGCTCAAAGACTTCTGGTGATGGTAAAATCCTCAAAATATTTAATGGGTTTATGTCCCATTTAAATCGGATTCTGACATTAGTATTTGCTTTAGTGCATGTCACATTCCTCACTCTAAACAGAAAAAAAAAAAGAAAGTAGTTCAATAAAACAACAGTGGGGGCCAGAGCAATAGTCCAGCGGGTAGGGCGTTTGCCTTATATGCAGCTGACCCGGGTTCGATCCCGGCATCCCATATGGTCCCCTGAGCACCGCCAGGAGTAATTTCTGAGTGCAGAGCCAGGAGTAACTCCTGAGCATTGCAGGTATGACCCAAAAAGCAAAAAACAAAACAAAAAACAACAGTGTTACGCTTTACATTTCCCTTCTTTCACTTACAAAGTCATCCCATGGGTCTGGAGCATGGTGAGGGGACTCCACAGAGCCCTGTCCCTCCTCCACAGTGCTGCAGGAAATCCCCGGAGCTCCATCACTGTCTGCAGAGTGAGGGGCACAGCCTCCTGAAAGCCAACAGCACAGTCACTCAGGGCCCAGGCCAAGGCTCCGATGAAGTGAGGCTGGGCTGCACCTCACCATCAACTCTTCTTTGACCCTGGGAAAGAGAAAGCAGAAAGCAAGAAGGAAAGACAGGCCAGGTACTTGCACCGCCAGAGTACCTGGAACAGCCCATTCCTGAGCTCCTTCTCCCCCTGCCGTGTTCCCACTGACTCCCTCCCAACCTCCCCCAACTCCCACACTTCACAGAGTCCGTCTTAATCCCACCACAGGCCAGTCCTATGCTCCAGATTCTTCAGGACAAGCCCCTCTTCCATCTGTGTCTTCATTTTGCCTCCATGAGTTTAATTCATTCTGCCAGAGTCTGCTCACATTCTTACCAGATCAATAACGGATCTAGACAATTTTGCTTTAGTTGTTTCAAGAACGTGTGCCATGAAAGGTCCATTAAGGGCAAGTACCCATAGACCCTGGCTGTCTGCACCACAGATTTCGATTTTGTATTTGTTTTCCATAGGAGAGAGATTAGCAAATCAGTTAATAAATAAGGACAAATCTTCTGGGTTACTTATCTCCAAATCATTATCTGCTCTTCTGTTGAAATATTTTATTGGGACATACTAACATCTGCATCCAAAAAGAACTCCAAGAAAAATCCCTGGGAAAGGGGCTATTTATAAAGTGTTTTTCACAGAAATCCACTGACATCGGTCTCCCCAGTCAAGAGCCGGGTTGTCGCTCGGACACTAGATCCTCTCATGGACGAGAGTTCCTATTCCCACACTGGGCAGGAAAGTCCTTGATCATGACAGGGGTGGGGGGTAGGGGTGCAGGAGAGCAGTCTGGGGAGCTGGACCTGTGGTACAGGAGTTTGTGTCTGTGCTGTGCTGTGCGGGACAGGCTGTGCACACAGCCGCATGTGGGCCCCTGGACAGAGCCTCGGGTCTGCCTTCTCCCCTCCAAGGCTCTCTCATGACGCCCCACCTATGCTCCAGGTCATCATTCAGAACCATGGGCCTCTCCAAACCCTGCCTGGATAACACACAGTTGTATATGGGTCTTGGGCCGGATGGCTGCCGTCTGCATAGATTTGACCATGAGGCCTCTGGGTGTTTGATGAAGCTCGTGTTTCATTTCTCTCTGGCTCTCCTCTCCTCCATCCCACCAAAGGGTGGCCTGGCGAGCCACTTACACTGGCCTCCTAAAGTGGAAGGTCCACACCACAGAGTCAGAGTCCCCTCATGACTCACTGAAGGAAGGACACGGGGAGTGGGAAGAGCAAAACCGCCTCCCCGTGGCCTCCTTCACGGGCTGTTGCAGCCTCATATCTATGTGGTGGGGGCTGCCGTCATGCCACGGAGGAGCTGTCACATTTGCTCATCCTCAGAGCCATGCTCACAACCGTCCACAGAGGGGACATGGCGTTCTCAGAGTCACATTCACAGCTCCCATGTGGAAACGGCCAGAGGAGGGCCTCACCCACCTGCATGTGTTGCAGCCAGCAGGACGTGTTCTTTACACAGTGCCTCCTCGGTCTTTTCTAGAGCTCTAAATAGCTTCTCCTCTCTGTTGAATGTATTGTCTTTCACCTACAATATATGGAACATTAAACAGCAGTTTTCAGAACTCCAATGAAGCAGGTACAGAAAACAAACAAACCGAAACCAAAAACACCACCCCAGCATCCGATGTGCCAGCCTGGCACATCCCAGAACTGCCACTGGAACTGACTTGTTCCCACCACACTGACCAGCCAGCCCAGCCCAGCACACGATGGATTCAGTCACACACGTTCCCCTACATCGGCCCCATAGCACGTCCGGGAATGTTTGCCTGCCATCTTCAGAGGCATATGTTACAAGCTCAAAGTGCATGACGTTGTGGGATTACAAAATAACCATAAAACAGAGCCGAATGCTTTGCTTCGTGGAGATGACTCATCCCAATTCATTTAGAAAATCCACAAATTCAAGATGAAAGCACATGGTAATTCTTCATCAGCTCAGATGTGAGGGCGCCGCCTCAGTGATGACAGTGCTCCTAGGAAAATCCCAGTGGCAGGCTGGGGCTCCCCACATTTCCTGATCACCCCACACACGTTTAATGTATATTCCTGCTCACGGCAACTCCTGGGAGCCAGGGATTGGGTGCTATCAAGACAATATTTGCTGTCACAATGGCTATGAAAGACAGCCAGCCTGGTGCTAAGAGTGTCAGTAAGCAAAGCAAGGGCTCCTGGACTCGGGGTTTAGCCTGCACTGGGGCATCACCCCAGCTAGGTAGGACCCATGAAGATTTGGTTTCTACTTTCAAGCCCCCTCATGTTTATCTGAAAAGTGTTTTTGGTGCTCTGGACAGAACAGCTGTCTGTAACTTCACAAAATTCAACACCACACCCACCGTAAGTGCTCTGAACACTAGCCCTGCTTGATGTCGGCAACAGGTTGACAACTTCTTTCTCACTGTCTCCAAGGACTGGCCACTTTATTGTGTCTGGGTCCAGATGGTTCTAAAGTAAGAGGCTCCAGGGATCCCCCACAAGCACCTTTCCTAGCTCTGGTCCAGCTGCTTCTCTCTTGCTAAAGTGTGCTGCTATCCTTTTCTGCTCTGTGAAATCCTATTTCTCTCCAAGGACGAGATCAAATATCCCCTTTTGTGTGGAGCCTTTCCTCTGATTCCTATTCTTGCCTCTAGAAACATCAGTTCCTCTGCCCTGTGAGCTCTTACGACGTGAAGTCTTATTGAAGCAACTCTGTCCACCAATGGGTCACAAGCATCTGAGATAAAGTATTTCCATCTGAATGACAGTAAAAGCTCACACATATTAGAAACAGTGCTCCAGATGATCATCCAGTCTTCCATTTCCCTTGTCGAGTCTTTCTGCCACCCAGTGGGGTGGGTACTAGAACAAATCCCCTGTAGAGACGAAGATCTCAGGGTTGCACATCTTCCCTCCCATTACCCTCTTCCTGATGGGACCCCCACCAGAGTATACCAGGCAGGTGGCAACTTCCCTTGAAACTGGCCTGACCAGACTTTGCCCTGAGAGCAGGCAGGTAATGGGAGGGAACCAACATGGCTATTCATGTCTGAGTGGGAGCTTTACCAGGCTGAACAGAGACGTGGAATTAAGCAGATGGAGCAGGACAGCAAAACCAGGGAGCCCTGGGACCCTGGGCATCTTTTGAGCAGCACTCCTGTCTCAAGACTAGGACAGGATGGAAATAATGACCCTCTGGCCCATACTTTGATCGGGGACCATATGTAACAGAAGTTGTGTCTCTGCCCTGATTCCTTTGGGTGTGTAGAAACTTCCCGGCCTTGGCATGTGGGGTGAGGTTACCCAGGAGGACCAAAGCAGGTCTGTCTCATCTCAACCCCCAGCACTGTGGTGCTGCCTCTGGGCTTGAACTCGTGTGTCCTCGTGAGGTGCGGCCACATTGTTATCGGCTCATAGCACAATCTGACCCAGAAATTCACTCTGAGCTGCCCACTGACACAACGACTTTTCTGATTGGGGGGACCACTCTCCTGCTGACACAATGTCCCCCCAGAGACTGGGGGTGGACATCAAATCAAGGCCCTCCCCAGGCCACTCGAACTATAATTTACTTCTAGTGTACAACTGGAAAAAATATCAGAAGCTGATGACAAATATGTGATAGAAGGAAACAGTTTGTACTGAGGCCTGCCCAGGATGGATACTAGCCTCCTGCTTCTCTTCTCCATGGATGCAGCTGAGGGAGGCCCAAGTCTCTTCTCCATTGAATTCCCAGCTCAGTGCTATGGCCATGTCTTTGGTGGACAGGCCTTAATTTCCCTTTCCCGGACCATAAATGCGCCCACATGATGTCATAGTGATGAGTGGTTCCAGTGAGCTGCTGGTAGGACCACAATGATACAGGGTGCCGTGGTGAGCCAGGCTGTGGGTCTGGGAACTCCCTGAAAGCACCAGGGACATTTATTGTGACCCAGGCCCCAGAGGGGGTCATCTCTCAACACCCTGGGCTTCAGGCTGGGCCCCTAGGTTTGGGTCGGGGGCAAGAACGAACAAAGTGCTTGTCTATTCAGAAGATCTATGGAGTGTCAGTGCAGAATCCGGGGCAGCAAACAGGGCCAGTAACCAGTGTGGGCAGGTCCCCAGCAGCCATGGGCTGGAGAGGCAGTCCCTGAAAACCTGGGCCCTGAACCAGGCGAGGAGGAGGAATATCAGCTTGGCATGAGGGAGACATAAGGGGTGTTTGTGGCGGGGACTAGGGACCATGGGTTAGAAAGAAGGGATCTCAGCTGAGCCCATTGCAGTCTGCGAGCAGAGGCAAGCCCTGGGATGGGTCTTTCTCTCCTCCTGCCAACAAGTTTCTTCAGGATGTCAAAACATGAAATGCATAATGGGTCAGATGCAATCTGTGTATTCTGCATAACAGCGCATGTCTGAGTAGGAAGAGAGAGGGCTTCACCTCAGGGAGTGAATAATTGAAGCCCAGCAATGCTGAGACACACCGAGGTCTTCTCTGCCACAGTAGCTACTTTCTTCATGAATCGTGGCCCTCAGCCCTCACAGCGCCAGGCATCAGGGTGAAGTTCTGGGCTGAAGTCCATGTTAAACGTTAAGTGAGGTGTGCAGGCAGCTCTGGGGGTTCCAAATCTGCTCTCAGACTCTGCCCGCATCACTCTTGCCAACATCAGTGGTGCCAAGACCGGGATACTCTCATCCAGTAGGTTGAGCACACGGAGCTGGAGGTGGCCACTTCTGATGTAGCTGGAAGCTGCACACACTTTGGGGTGAGGGAAAGGGACCACAACAGGTAAGGGGTTGAGTCACTGAGCCAACACCGTTGCCTCTGGGTTTCAAACTGAAAACTTGAGTTGTGTGATAAAAAACAGGCCTGTCGGCAGGAAACAGGAGCAAGGACAACAGGGCAGATGAACCAGCTGTCTACAGTATTGCTTCTCGGGCCGCGGAGTTCCCTGCTGGGACTCAGAGGGTATTGCATGGTCTTCCTTCCAGGCCACCATCTTCTCTAGACAGGAAGAATGTGGGTGCGTCGGGGCACCCTTGAAGCAGGTAGAGCTCTGGACTCCCGTCCTGTGGCAAGGTCCTTCCGTAATAAATTCTTCATACCTCACAGCCTGATGGCCAGCTCATTATTCAGGTTTGGAGTGAAAGTGGCTCAGGTCAGGCCACACAACAGACACAGGACCACGTGCTGCACAGGACAGGCAGAGGATAGGGGCTGGGACCACAGATATCTCACCAAGATACACGTGTGCCTGAGCACCTGGTTTCTTGGGTGAAACCAAGATCGAATGCACCTCAAAGGAACCGTGAACCTAAGGGAAAGGAGTGGCCTGGGCTGAGTCAGTGCTGGCCCCCTGTCAAGCTAGAGACCCCATTTAGCCTCTCCTTTGCCTCCTGAGTAGAAGGACCCCTCTCAAGACAGCGCCAGAAGCACTGAGGGGAGCCAGGAGGAGCACAGTCCTGACTACCGCCAAACCCCACAGACACGGAGACAAAGGTAGCAGCCCGCAGATGCGCCTTACCTGCGACTCTCCCTGGTCAGGGGCATTGGTGATTTGTCACTCTTTTGGATTTCTTGCTAATTGAGTGAATGTTCAGTTTGGACAACTTGTCCTTGAGTGACTCCTCCCTCATCACTCTTCTTGTATTTTAGGACTGAAAT
>JAJIBD010008256.1:0-119230 GCA_021461705.1 Cryptotis parvus
TTGTAGGTACCACTGCCATACCTGCAAAATGGTTGATGGAGTAGGTGTGTGCACGGTGTGTGCCAAGGTGTGCCACAAGGATCACGAGATTTCCTATGCCAACATGGATCTTTCTTTTGTGATTGTGGAGCTAAGGAAGATGGAAGCTGTTTGGTAAGAAACTGGCCCCTAGCCAGGCTATAAAGGTGACTTATTGGTGACAGGGTAACATTTGTTTAATGTGAAGTGGAAAGTCCCCTCTCACCTTGGTGGGCTGCATCTAGGAGTAACTTCTGTGACTGCTCTGCTGTACATCAGTCATGGCCCAAGCTTCTAGGATCCTGGACTTGGAACCAGAATGATAGTACAGCAAGTAGGGCATTTGTCTTGCACGTGACCAACCTGGTTTTGAGTTCCTGCACCCTATATGATCTCCAAACTCTGCCAGGAGTGATCCCTGAGCACCAGGAATAAGCCCGAGTACTGCTGGGTATGCCCCCCCCCAAAAAAAAAAAAAAAAAAACAGTAAAAAGATTTTGGGATGTTCAACTTGTAAATTCTTACATATGTATGGTTAGTTTTTTTCTAAGTGGATTCACTGTCTTCACTGTCTTTCCGTTCATCATCCATTTGCTCGAGCGGGCACCAGTAACATCTCCATATGTCCTGTCTCATGCAAGTAGAGCCCAAGGACACCTGCTTGCTTCAGGAACATAAAGAGCCTCAAACCATTCCATCAGGTCATGGGAATGAGGTCTATAACAGTTACTGGTATTTGGCATATCAAATATGACACGGGTAGCTTGCCAGGCTCTGCCGTGCCGGGTAGCATACTCTTGTAGTCATCTAAATTTTGAAATAGCAGTAATTTTTATTTCTAAACTTTACTTAAATCCTCAAAATTGAGCACTTACTACTTAATCAATTATTCTCAACTGTTCTTGTACTCAATTGTCACTATAGCATAGGTTACTGTATTTTGTCACTATAGCATAGGTTACTGTATTTGTTACTGTTATTTTGTCTTCATGAGTTGGGGGGAGAGTGACCGTGAGATATACAATTACAAAAAAAAAAAATAATAAAGCTGTACAGTGTTCCAGCACTAAGAATAAGATAATAGGTTAATGACTTGAAGGTCAAAATTCATGTTTCCGAGTGTCATTTAAGTGCTTAGCTAATCTGTCTTTGGGCTAGATTTTTCTTGATCTTTTGTTGGATCTGTGGCAAAAACTTTGACCTCCTGATGCTGTGTACCCCCAGGCACTAGTGAAGCGAACGCCTAGCAGTGGCATGAGCTCCACCATGAAGGAGTCCGCATTTCAGAGCGAGTCCAGGGTGTCAGAGAGTCTGGTGCGGCACACTAGCAGCTCCCTGCTGACAAGGCGAAAGTCACCATTAGCGATGGAAAGGTCGCTGATGAGGAGAAACCCAAGAAGAGCAGCCTGTGCCGCACCGTGGAGGGCTGCCGTGAGGAACTGCAGAACCAGGTGAGGCTCTGAGAGCGCCCAGGGTTGGGCGCATGAGTATGGCAGTGACTTTCGTTTGTTTCTAGGTTCAGCAGCATGACTACACTGAATTGTTTGACATTACCTCATAGTGAAGGAGTGATAACTGGGGTGAGGGTTGGGGGAGAATAAGGAATCGTGAATAAATCATCTGGTGAACCCTTCCCGGAGGGACTCATCTGAAGCACAGAAAAGAGAGTGATTCAAGAGATTTTCTCTATTTTCCCAAGGATGAGAAAAAGCATCTATAGCATTTATTAGTGCACAGAGAGAAGTCAGTTAGACATAGTGGATTTGTTTAAACATGGTCACATTGGGTTCCAGAGCCATAATACATGGGGAGGGCATTTGCCTTGCCTGGGCCGACCCAGGTTCGATCCAAGGCATCCCATATGGTCTCCCAAGCACTGCCAGGAGTAATTCCTGAGTGCAGAGCCAGGAGTAACCTCTTAGTATTGCTAGGTGTGACCCCCAAAAGCAAAAAAATAAATAAACATCACATTTATATGAAACCCTGTCGTGGAGCTGATTCTCTAGGGTTAACAGAACAATGACATCTGGAATCACTTCCACTCGTATGGGGTAAAGGAGAGAATAGCTGGAATCAACTTGAAAAGGGAAATTAGATTCAGACAGACTGCTATAAAATTATATGTTGACTCCTTATTTTTGTCTCCCTTCTCCACTTCTATATTTGTTTTTTCAGGCCAATTTCTCCTTTGCACCTCTTGTGTTAGACATGCTCAATTTCCTTATGGATGCTATTCAGACCAACTTTCAACAGGCATCTGCTGTGGGAGCAGCAGCCGTGCCCAGCAAGCCCTACGAGAGCTGCACACAGTGGACAAGGTGGTTGAAATGACAGACCAGTTGATGGTGAGTTTTCAGAGACCTGTAGTTAGGTGGCATAAGAGCCGGCAGATTTTCCGAGATCTCTGAGGAGTGCACTAGAACTCTTTTTTGGTTTTTTGGGGTTTTTTGGGGTCACACCCAGCAATGCCCAGAGGTTATTCCTGGACTCCTGGCAGTGCTTGGGGGTCCATATGGGATGCTGGGGACTGAACCCAGGTCGGCCACATGCAAGGCAAATGCCCTACCTGCTATACTATTGCTCCAGCCCCCTTCACTAGAACTCTTTTTAAGTCCAGACATTCAGAAAACACAGCTGGCATCCAGAGTGATAAGTAGCATATGAGCTGTCCTGTGAAGGAGAGCCAGAGGTGATTTGGGCCACCTCAGGTGCCAGTCTTCTTTTTAGTTCATTTAGCATATGAACTGCTAAGAGGTGAGGAATTTGGCCTTTCTGAGCAATTATGATTGTAGTATTTTTCTCTATAAAAAAAATAGAAAAACCTTCTCATTGAATCTCTCCATAAGATCTATCAGTGGTACCTCAAAAATGTTTATCATTTTTACTTAAGCTCTCTAGATAACTTTTAACTGACATGAGTTGAAAGATGTGCTTAATGAAACACATTGCCAGCTGCTACTTAGCACCTGGTGTGGTCTACTTGGCTGCTTTTGCAGCGGGAGTAAAGTGTCAGCAGTTCTGAGAGGGAGGTGTAAACTGAACAAGGAGGAACTTAAATAGCTATCACAAGGTGCTATAAAGGAAAAATGCTCACTTGTAAACATGCATACACAAATTCACACATACTCTGGTGTTAAAAAATAGCCATGAAAATAAAAATTAAAATTAGCAATGCCTTTAAAACCACTGGCTTTTATTTTATTTTTTTGTGTTTTTTTAATATTCTTTTTTTTTATATTTCTTTATTTTTTAAATATTTTATTACACCACCGTGAGATATACAGTTACAAAGACGTTCATGTTTGGGTTTCGGTCATACAGTGTTCCAGCACCCATCCCTCCACCAGTGCCCATTTCCCACCACTAATGTCCCCGATTCCCTCCCCCTCCCCTAGCCTGCCTCTATGGCAGGTTCTTTTTTTTTAATTTTTTTATTATGCCACCGTATGATAAACAATTACAAAAGTGTTCATAATTGGTTCTCAGTCATACAGTTTTCCAGCACCCATCCCTCCACCAGTGCCCCATTCCCACCACCAATGTGCCCACATTCCCTCCTACCCACCCCCAGCCTGCCTCTGTAGCAGGCACCTTTTCTTTTCCTCTCTCCCTCTCTCTCTCTATCTCTGTCTCTGTATCTCTCTCTCTTCTTTTACACATTGTGACTTGCCTTTCAGACATTTAGGATTTATCATGTGTATATTCAGTGTGAGTATATACTCTGTGTATATACTCTGTATATGTGTATTCAATGGTGAGTTCTAGTCTGGCATTACATTTCCCACACTTAGTAGAACACTGGTATATATTTATATCCCATTAATAATGAAGTTATTCTGTATCTGTCCTTTTTTTTCTTTTTTAAAAAGTATTATACCACCATGAGATATACGGTTACAAAGATGTTCACACTTGGGTTTTGGTCATACAGTGTTCCAGCACCCATCCCTCCACCAGTGCCCATCTCCCACCACCAATGTCCCCGGTTCCCTCCCCACTCCCCCAGCCCACCTCCATGGCAGGTTCTTTATTTCTTTCCCTTTTCTCTCTATCTCTTTCTCTTTTCCCTCCCTTCCAGATTGCGGGTTACAGAACACATATTAAAGGGTTGTCATGTGTGTCTTTTGCCTGTATTTAATGCTCAGTTCTAGGTTGGTATTAGTACTGTCGGCAATTGTTAGCACACTGTTCCATTTTTTTGTCTTACCTAGCCTATGACTCCCACACGCTTGTGATAATTTCCACCTTTGACAAGACCTCCTGATACATGTTTCACTTGACCTTGGATATTGGTATCATAATATGTACATATATATTTATGTAATGCAAATAAATGCAGTCATTCTGTATCTGTCTCTCTCCTTCTAGCTAATTTCACTCAACATAATCTTCTCCATGTCCATCCTTTTTTTTTTTTTTTTTTGGCATTTTTTTTGCCTGCATTTAATGCTCAGTTCTATGTTGGTATCAGCCCTTTCGACATTTATTCACACATGTTCCCTTCTCTGTCTTACCTAACCTCTGACTCCGTCACATTTGCGGTAATTTCCACTTTTGGTAAGACCACCTGATAAATTTATGTCATGCAAATAAATGCAGTCATTCTATGTCTCTCTCTTTTCGTCTGACTAATTTCACTCAACATGATCCTTTCCATGTCCATCCATTTATAGGCAAATTTCATAACTTCATTTTTCCTAACAGCTGCATAGTATTCCATTGTGTAGATGTACCAGTTTCTTTATCCAGTCATCAGTTCTTGGGCATACTGGTTGTTTCCAGGTTCTGGCTATTGTGAATAGTGCTGCTATGAAAATAAAAGTGCGGATTGTGTTTCCACTGTGTGTTTTTGGCTTCCCAGGGTATATTCCCAGGAGTGGTATGGCTGGGTCAAAAGGGAGCTCAATTTCTAGTCTTTGGAGGCATGTCCATATTGTTTTCCAGAAAGGTTGTACAAGTCGACATTCCCACCAACAATGTATGAGAGTCCCCTTTTCCCTGCATCCACTCCAGCACTTGTTGCTTTTACCCTTTTGCTATGGGCCAGTCTCTGTGGTGTGAGGTGATCTCTCATGGTTGTTTTGAATCTCTCTGATGATTAGTGATGATGAGCATTTTTTCATATGCCTTTTGGCTATTTGAATTTCTTCCTTGTCAAAGTTTCTGTTCATATCTTCTCCCCATTTTTTATGGGGTTGGCTGTTTTCTTCTTATATAGCTGTACCAGTGCCTGATATATTCTGGATATTAACCCCTTATCAGATGGGTCACTATCACTATCACTATCTTCCCGTTAATCATCTATTTGCTAGAGCAGGCACCAGTAATATCTCCATATGTCCTGTCTCATGCTAGTAGAACCCAAAGGCATCCGCTTGCTCCAGGAACATAAAGAGCCTCAAACCATTATATCAGGTCATGGGAATGACCTAATATAAATGTTACTGGTATTTGGCATATCAAATACGACACAAGCAGCTTGCCAGGTTTGCCGTGCAGGTGGCATACTCTTGTAGTCACCTCTAAATAAAGCATTTATTGATGAACTGCGCAGCCCCTAGTGGCCACGCGAGCCAGGCTGTGATAATATGGTCTGCTGGGTGGAGTTGTGACGAGAGGGAAGTCCGGATGTGGAAAATGGCGGCCCCCATGGTGTAGGGGGTGTCATCTAGCTTGTTGTAAGGCTCTGCTGGGGTGGCAGGCCAGGGCTAGAACCCGCCATGCCTCCAGGGCGCCTCATGAGTGACTGGTCATAGGGAGAGCAAGTAGCAGCTCTGCCCCATGTTTGAGAGTCTCTGGTTCAGCATACCTGGGCCGGATTGGGGGAAAAAAAATGGGTATTGGGTGAATATTCTTTCCCATTCTGTGGATTGTCTTTCTATCTTGGTCACTGTTTCTTTCGAGGTGCAGAAGCTCTTTAGTTTCATATAGTCCCATATGTTTATCTTTTCTTCTAGTTGCTTTGTTAATGGTGTTTCACCTTTGAAAATGTCTTTAGCTTCAATGTCGTGGAGGGTTTTTCCTATATTTTCTTCAATGTACTTTATGGATTCAGGTCTGATATTGAGATCTTTAATCCATTTTGATCTGATTTTTGTGCAAGGTGTTAGACACAGGTCCAAATTCATTTTTTTACATGTAGCTGTCCAGTTTTCCCAGCACCACTTGTTGGAGAGGCTTTCCTTACTCCAGTTTGGACTCTTTGCACCTTTATCAAAGATTAACTGATCATGTCTTTGAGGGTGGGTATCAGGATACTCAACTCTATTCCATAGATCCACAGGTCTGTTTTTATTCCAGTACCACACTGTTTTTATTGCTGCTGCTTTGTAGAAAGTTTGAGGTTAGGAAAGGTGATGCCTCCCATCTTCTTTTTCCCGAGGATTGCTTTAGTTATCCGTGGGGTTTATTATTCCATACGAATTTCAGGAGTGTTTGGTCAATTTCTTTAAAGAATGTCATGGCTTTCCTTATAGGAACCACATTGAATCTGTACAAAGCTCTAGGGACATCTTGACAGTGTTAATTCTCCCCATCCATGAGCAGGGAATGTGTTTCCATTTCCTCGTATCCTCTTTTATTTCTTAATCAGTGTCTTGTAGTTCTCTTTGTATAGGTCCTTTACACACTTGGTTAAGCTGATTTCTAGGTATTTGATTTTCTGTGGTACAATTGTGAATGGAATCGATTTCTTAATATGCCTTTCTTCTCTTTCGTTATTTGTGTATAGGAAAGCCACCCACTTTTGGGTATTGATTTTTTTTTTTTTTTTTGCTTTTTGGGTCACACCTGGTAATGCTCAGGGGTTACTCCTGGCTCTGTACTCAGGAATTACTCCTGGCGGTGCTGGGGGACCATATGGGATGCCGGGGATCAAACCCGGGCCAGCACAGGCCGGCCGCGTGCAAGGCAAACGCCCTACCCGCTGGACTATCGCTCTGGCCCTGGGTATTGATTTTGTACCCTGCCACTCTACTATACATATCTATTATTTCTAAGAGTTTTTTGGATCGGAGTTTAGGGTTCTCTGAGTATAATATGTCATCTACAGATAATGATAGCTTGATTTCTTCCTTGCCTATCTGGATGCCCTTAATGTCCTTTTTCTTCTCTGATTGCTATGGCGAGTACTTCCAGTACTATATTGAATAAGAGAGGTGAGAGAGGGAAATCTTGTCGTGTTCCTGATCTTAAGGGGAAGGCTTTCAATTTTTCCCCCATTGAGAATGATACTCTGCTGTGGGCTTTTGGTAGATGGCTTTGACTACCTTGAGGAATCTTCCTTCAATTCCCATTTTCTGGAGGGTTTTAATCATGAATGGGTGCTGGATCTTATCAAATGCTTTTTCTGCATTTATTGATAGGATCATATGGTTTTTATTTTTTCTCTTATTGATATGATGTATTATGTTGATTGATTTGCGAATGTCGAACCATCCTTGCATTCCCGGGATGAATCCTACTTGGTCATGATGTATGATCTTTTTGATGAGTCTTTGGATTCTGTTTGCTAGTATTTTGTTGAAGATCTTAGCATCTGTGTTCATCAAGGAGTTGGTCTGTAATTTTCCTTTTTTTTTGTTGTCTCTCCCTGCTTTGGGTATCAGGGTGATGTGTGCCTCATAGAAGCTGTTTAGGAGTGTTTCTGTTTCTTCTATTTCCTGGAAGAGCTTGAACAGGACAGGCAGTAGGTCCTCTTTAAAGGTTTGCTAGAATTCGCTAGTGAACCCATCTGGACCAGGGCTTTTGTGTTTGGGCAGACTTTTAATTACTGTTTCAATTTCCTCGATGACGATAGGCTTATTCAGGTATTTGAGGTCTTTTTGTTTCAATCGTGGAAGGTTATAGGACTTCAGGAATTTATCCATTTCTTCTAGGTTCTCATGTTTCGTGGCATACAGGTTCTCAAAGTAATCTCTGATGATCTTTTGGATTTCTGTGTTTTCTGTTGTGATGTCACCATTTCCATTTCTGATTCTGTTTATTTGGGTTCTCTCTTTCCCTGTCCTTACAAGTCTTGCCAGTGGCTTGTCGATCTTGTTTTATTTTTCAAAGAACCAGCTCTTGGTTTCATTAATCTTTCGGATTGTTTTTTTTGGTTTCCAGCTCGTTGATTTCCTCCCTAAGTTTTACTATTTCCTTCCTTCTGCCTGGGTTGGGCTTCTTTTGTTGGTCTTTTTCTAATATTTTCAGCTGTGAGGTCAGGTTATTTATGTGGGCCCTTTCTTCTTTCCTTATGAATGCTTGCAGAGCTATGAACTTTCCTCTTAACAGCGTTTGCTGTGTCCCACAAGTTCTGATAGTTGGTGTCTTCGTTGTCATTTGTTTCTAGGAATCTTTGGATTTCCTGTTTGATTTCTTCTGTGACCCATTGGTTGTTCAGCAGTGAGCTGTTCAGTTTCCAGGTGTTTGGTTTGACTCCCTGCTTCTGTGTATGGTTAACTACTATTTTCAGTGCATCGTGATCTGAAAAGATAGTTGACACAATTCCTATCTTTTTTTGTTTTGTTGAGGTATGCTTTGTGGCTCAGTATATGGTCTATCTTGGAGAATGTTCCATGTGCACTGGAAAAAAAATGTATATTCAGCTATTTTTGGGATGAAAAGCCCTGTATATATCAACCAGATATCTTTCTTCCATTTCTTCCTTCAGGTCCAGTATTTCCCTGGTGAGTTTCAGTCTCGTCAATCTGTCCATAGTCGATAAGGAAGTGTTGAAGTCTTCGACTATTATTGTGCTACTGTTAATGTCTTCTTTGAGGTCTATTAATAGTCGTTTTAAGTCTTTTGCTGGCCCCTCGTTTGGCGCATATATGTTTAGTAGTGTGATTTCTTCCTGGTATACATACTCCTTAAATATTAAGAAATGGCCTTCATTGTCCCTTTTTAACCTTTTTCAGCCTGAAGTCTACATTCAGATACGAGTATGGCCACACCCGCCTTTTTGGAGGAATTGTTTGCGTGGAGAATGGTCTTCCAGCCTTTGACTTTGAGTCTGTATTTGCTCTGATTATTCAGATGTGTTTCTTGTAGGCAGCAGAATGTTGGATTCAGTTTTTTAATCATTTTGCCACCCTATGTCTCTTATTTGGTGCATTTAGACCATTGACGTTGAGAGATATTATTGTCATTGGATTTTGTGCCATCTTTCTGTTTAAACTTGTTGTGGTTTTGGGTTGTCTTATTTTACAATAGACCCTTCAATCCTTCTTTTAAAGTTGGTTTTGAGTCTATGAATTTCCTGAGTTGTTGTTTATCCATGAAGTTGTGTATCTTTCCTTCACATCTGAAAGTAAGTCTAGCTGGGTAAAGAATTCTTGGTGAAGCCTGCAGGTCATTGAGTCTTTTCACAATATCCCACCATTGTTTTCAGGCTTGAAGTGTTTCATCTGAGAAGTCTGCTGTAAATCTCAGGGATGCTCCTTTGTATGTGATTTCTTTCCTTCTTTGATCTTGCTGCTTTCAGTATTCATTCTCTGTCTATCGTTTTTGTCATTTTAATAAGGATGTGTCTTGGAGTATTCTTTTTTTTTTTTCTTGGAGTATTCTTATTGGGGTTTCTTTTAGCTGGTATCCTACGGGCCTCCTGTATCTGGGAACATGCTTTCTTCAGTTCAGGGAACTTCTCAGCGATGATGGCTTTGACAGTTTCTTCTTCATCAGGGTTTTCTTCTTGCCCTTCTGGGACCCCAATGATGCGTATGTTGTTCCTTTTGGCTTCATCCCGATTTTCTCTGGTAGTCTGTTCGTTGATTGTGAGTCTTTTCTCCATCTTCTGGTGTTGTCTACAGAATCTATGAACCTCGTCTTCGAGATCACGAATTCTTTCTTCAGTAGCTGTTACTCTGCTTTGGAGGCCTTCCCCTGTGTTTTTCAGTTCACTTACCTCATTTTTAATAACTGTCATTTCTGCTTGTACTTTGGTCTGAAATTTACTCAATTCTGCTCTCATGTCCTCTTGTATTTTATTGACTTTGTATTCTATTGTTTCTTTGAGTTCCTTGTGAATCTTTAACAGTTCCTTCCGAAATTCCTTTTCAGAGAGGTTATATAGCTCATCGTTGCTGCTTGACTCCTCTGTATTAATGACTTCAATCGTAGAGCTTGAAGGAATTCTGCTTTGCTTTACCATAATGACTATTGTAGGTTGAAAATGTGTGTTCTGGGTGACTAGTCAATAGAGTTAGTAGGTGCCTGTATTACTTTGCAGTTAGGGATGTATAGCAAAGAATGTAGGGGCAAATGCTCAGTGGTATCTCAGGTAGATAGATATTACTTCTATCTACGTGCTAGCACTTCCACACGGTTTTGAATTTTTGGGGTGTGAGTGGGTGGTTTCGGAGTTGGGGTCGGGGTAGAGATTGTCCAGTGGAAGATCCGAAGAAGCTGAGTGTGGCTTGGTCCCCTTCTCAGAGTTCCTTGGGGCCTGCCCGCCGCCGAACGCACCTGGTGGGGAGAGTCTCTATCTGTCCTTTTCCTTCTGACTAATTTTACTCAGCATGATAATCTCCATGTCTGACCATTTCCAGGTGAATTTCATGATTTTGTCTTTTCTGACAGCTGCATAGTATTCCATTGTGTAGATGTTCCACAGTTTCTTTAGCCAGTTCTCTGTTCTCGGGCATTTAGGTTGTTTCAAGATTCTGTCTATCGTGAATAGAGCTATTATGAATAAAAAAGTACAGATAGTGTTTCTGCTCGGCCGCGGACTAGCCGATTCCTCAGAGACTCCATGGGCTGCTTCCACGTGGGCCAGGCAGTGCAGCTGTGCATCTGGTCTGTCCCTTATCCAGTTCATCTCTATTGTTGCTGTTTTTGGCATATCAAATACACCACGGGTAGCTTGCCAGCCTCTGCCATGTCTCTGGGTTCATCCCAGTGGGCCCAGTCTTTTCCTATGTCAGACCATCCACCATCCAGGGCCCACAGGGCAGAGCCCTGGGGGGGTGTAGACAAGCCTATCTCCTTTCTGCCATCTTCCAGTGCAGCCGGGCACCACAGCCACACCTGCAACACCTCGTGGGGCAGGTGGCCCTTTAAATATTTGATTATACCACCATTAGATGTACAATTACGAGATATTTATTTATGTTTGAGTCTTGGTTCTACAGTGTTCCAACACCCATCCCTCCACCCTTGCCCATTTCCCATCACCAATGTCCCCACTTTCCTCCCCCTTCCCCAGCCTGCCTCCATGACAGGTTCTTTTCCTCTCTCTCTCTCTCTCTCTCTCTCTCTCTCTCTCTCTCTCTCTCTCTCTCTCTCTATCTCTATCTCTCCCTCCCCCCTATCTTTCTCTCTCGCCCAGCCTGCCTCCATGACAGGTTCTTTATCTCAGTGGTAGAGCATGTTCCTAACAGCATGAGACTAGTGGGATGCATTGTGTTCTAGTATCATGTGAACTAGTACAAATACCAGGAACTATGCTATTTGGGATTCTCAGGGCATGGGTATAGTTCAGTGGTAGAGCATGTTCTTAACAGCATGAGACTAGTGGGATGCCTTGTGTTCTAGTATCATGTGTTCTAGTACAAATACCAGGAACTGTGCTGTTTGGGATTCTCAGGACCAAAGTGCTGTTTCTGGTACACCAAAGCCAAGTGTATATAATCACCGCAGAAGAGGTAGTGTAGTGGCTAACAAGCTTGCCTTGTATGTGGCCCACCCTGGTTTGATCCCTGACATCACATATGGTCCTCAGAGCACTGCCAAGAGTGAGTAAGCACCACGCATAACAGGGTGGAGCTCCCACAAAAAACCAAGAACAACTAAGCACTTATAGACAGTATGGCAACATTGCAGCAGATTTGCACAAGCCTGTCAGTGAGCCCTGCAGCCAAAAGTGTATACCAATACCTCAGCAGAAGTGGATTGAGCCAAGTGTGTGCAATCCCCTGTCCACACAAAAAATTATAAAGAGGGGTGGGGAACACCACACTTATTAGTTAAAATTTTTCTCACGTTATTTTTAGAATTAACTGTTTTAATACATTTGCTTAACAGTCCATGGATTTAAGATAAGAATTCTTGGCTTTTAAATGACTGAATTGTGAAGTACCTCGGTCAGATACACACACAGTATCACATGTGTCCCCTTGATGTTTTGGCTTACTCTCTTTTTCCTCTTCCTTTGCCAGGTTCCCACCTTAGGCTCCCAGGAAGGTGCTTTTGAAAATGTTCGAATGAACTACAGTGGTGACCAGGGCCAGACTATCCGACAGCTAATTAGCGCCCATGTGCTTAGGCGGGTGGCCATGTGTGTGCTCTCTTCTCCCCATGGGCGCCGCCAACATTTAGCTGTCAGCCATGAGAAAGGCAAGGTAGGCCATCTTTCCTCTTTTTACCTTCCTATCTTCTTAGGTCGTGTTTTTCTCAGCGCTAGACAAAGCACACTCAGAAATGTGTGCTTTTTTTGGAATGTAGTCTGTTTTAGGGGTATATAAGAGCAATTCAGGGAGAGAGCACAGGGGACTTACTACACAAACAGAGTCATGTAGTTAAAATTGAAAATTCATTATGACTAGTATGACTGCTTCTAATATGTAAATTTAGACTCAAAATACATCCTTCAAGCCCCCAGGAAAATCAGTAAATTGTAAATCCTAATCTCGGACAGTCTAGCTCAGAGTGCTCATTCTGGACATGACAAGACTGAAGAATAAAAGATCACTGTTTATTTGCAGATCACTGTTCTGCAGCTCTCTGCCCTCCTGAAGCAAGCAGATTCCAGCAAAAGGAAGTTGACTCTGACCCGCTTGGCTTCTGCGCCAGTCCCTTTTACTGTGCTAAGCCTCACAGGAAATCCATGCAAGGAGGACTACCTTGCTGTTTGTGGGCTGAAGGTAAGTCTTTATCATTTATTTGATCTGTAGATCTATAAGTTGAGATCCGAGTAACCTATTCACTGCATTTTTTCAGTGTCAAGATTAAAACTTAAAAGGCATTGGAGGAACTGGCATGTACGCTAGAGGTATAGGTTTGATTCCCAGTACCATCTTGTTCCCCAAACACCGCTGGGAGCAAATGCCAAACTGGGAATAGTACAACACCAAACCTACCTACACACACACACACAAACACACACACACACACACACACACACAGTTGGTAAATGTGGCCCTAAACAAACTAGAATCATTGGAATACAAAAGGAATTTATCTGAATTTTTTTCTAGATATTTTGGATCTCTCTCTCTCTCTCTCTCTCTCTCTCTCTCTCTCTCTCTCTCTCTCTCTCTCTCCCCCCCCTCCCTCCCTCCCTCGAATTTATCTGAATTTTTTTCTAGATATTTCGATCTCTCTCTCTCTCTCTCTCTCTCTCTCTCTCCCTCCCTCCCTCCCTCCCTCCCTCCCTCGAATTTATCTGAATTTTTTCTAGATATTTTGGATCTCTCTCTCTCTCTCTCTCTCTCTCTCTCTCTCTCTCTCTCTCTCCTCCCCCCCCTCCCTCCTTCCTCCCTCCCCCTCTTCCTCCCTCCCCCCTTTTTGGTCACACCCAGCAATGCTCAGGGGCTGTTGCTATCTCTGCACTCCGTAATTGCTCCTGGCGATGCTTGGGGGACCATACGGGATGCCGGGGATTAAACCCAGGTTGGCTGCCTGTAAGGCAAACTCCCTACCCACTGTACTATTGCTCCAACCTTCATATTTCTCTTACAATGGAAATAATGTGTGTTCCTAAAACTTGGCTGTGTTAGTCAGTTCCATGCGTGTACGAAGGCTAGAATCAATAGGAACAAAAAGGAAATGCTAGAGCTCTGAAATGAATTAATGTACTTTATAAGCCCTTTTTTAACTGCTTCTTAAATTGTCCTGTGTCTAGGATTGCCATGTGCTGACCTTCAGTAGCTCAGGCTCGGTTTCGGATCACTTGGTATTGCACCCGCAGTTGGCAACAGGGAACTTCATCATCAAAGCTGTGTGGTTACCTGGCTCACAGACTGAGTTAGCGATTGTCACCGCAGACTTTGTCAAGGTACAGTTACAGTTCTCTGATGATATGACCCTGGATGGTTTGGCTTTTAACTCTAGGATGTTTGATTTTCCTCATATGCTCTTTCATCCAGAAGTGAAAAAATACATATCCTAACCTTTTATTTTTCCCTTTTGTTTACACTACTATGTGGACACTTTGTGTAGGCAGTATAAAACTGATTGTGGTTTTGGCCCATGGTACTAAAGGCACATGCATTGCAGGACTTACTGCAGAATTTATTGGTTCCTCCCTCCCCTGCTCATTTCTTGAACGAAAGTGAAAAGATCCACTATTCATCGCTCAGTAGGCACCAGTAGAGTGGATGCTGAGTGTCTGTTACTTGCCAGTTGCACCTCTTTGAGACAGAAATCACTTGTATCACTTGTCTTCCCATTGTTCGTTGATTTGCTTGAGAGGGCACCAGTAACATCTCCATACTTCCTGTCGCATGCTAGTGTAACCCTAGGACATCTGCTTGCACCAGGAATACTGAAGAGCCTCAAATCATTCAGGTCATGGGAATGAGGCCTATAATTGTTACTGGGTTTTGGCATATCAAATACAACACAGGTAGCTTGCCAGGCTCTGCCGTGTGGGTGGTATACTCTCTGAAGTAGACTCTCAGTTTGTGCATTACTGATGAACTGATGAAAGGGGAGAGATTGGCTTATCTCTTGGGTGGAGCTCAGGACGAGCTATGGCGTCCAGATGTTGAAAATGTCAACCTCATGGGGGTTCCTCTGGCTTCTTGCAAGGCTCTATTGGTATGGCAGGCCCGGGCCAGATGCCTTTCCTCCCACATGCCTCATGATCAGCTGAGCACAGGGAGAGCTGGTAGCAGCTCTGCCCTGTGTATCTGTGTCTATTTCTGTGAGACAGAAATAGACTCCTTTATTTTATATGACTCCTTCCTGCAGATCTATGACTTGTCTATTGATGCCTTGAGTCCAACCTTCTACTTTCTCCTGCCAAGCTCAAAAATCAGAGATGTTACTTTCCTCTTCAACGAGGAGGGGAAGAACATCATTGTGATGATGTCTTCAGCGGGGCACATCTACACTCAGCTCATGGAAGAGGCCAGTGGTGCTCAGCAGGGACCCTTCTATGTCACTAACGTGCTGGAGGTCAATCATGAAGACCTGAAGGTCAGAGCAAATGTTCCTTCTAGCAATGTTGCTTCTGGTTGCTTGTGTTTGCTTCTACTCCAGATTCAATGTCATGCGCCTTCTATAGCTTTTTTGCTTAGTTTGCTGCCTTTTTACTTGCTAGCAAAAAGTTATAATCTTTTCGGACAGAATTTTATGTGAGGTTCCTTTATTTTCATGGTATTTTCAAGATTTACTATAGACATGCGTGCTTAAGAACGTGGGTGTACATAATCAAGATATAAAACGAATAACCAGCAAAACTGGAAGCTGGTATCCCAGGCAACTGAGGACTCAATGTAGCAGTTTTATCTTTGTACCAACAGGACAGTAACAGCCAGGTGGCAGGTGGTGGTGTGTCTGTGTACTACTCCCACGTGTTGCAGATGCTGTTCTTCAGCTATTGTCAGGGCAAATCGTTTGCAGCCACCATTAGCCGGATGACTCTGGAGGTGTTACAGCTGTTCTCCATCAACATCAAAAGGTGGGCTTTGAGAATCTGATGTTTAACTTCCACAGTGCTCTCATTCGTTGGCTCTACATCCCCTTCATTAGTACTGGAGCCTGTTGAGAGTCTGCTGAAACATAATTTTTCTTTGCAGTCCTCTGACCTTCCATGTTAGATATTTTGAAAATCAAGCAGCATGCTTTGTTGACAGGGTGTCTCTGCATGGTGTATCCTCCACCATGGAGAACCAGAAGCCCACTTCTTTACACAGAGGAAAAGTGTAGGAGAGGCAAGAAATGTGATTTTAATGTGATAATTGAGGTTTAAGATGGGACTATTAAAGTTTTTCTGATATTCACCCTGCCAGTGCTCTTTTGTTTCTAAATGCTGTAAGGAAGATTTCTTAGTAAATAATAAATAGTTTGGAATAAAACTGAGACTTGTGGTTAGATAATTGAACCCCTAGACAGAGGTATTACTATTCTCAGGTTTAAGTATCAGTGAAAATGGATTTTAGGTTAAGAAAAGAACCATCAGAGAGCCAGGGATTTGGGTTAGCAGTAGAATCCTGGGTTCTGCCCCAGGGAAGTGGGTATGGAGAGAAAAAGAAGAGCTATTCCGTAATGATTGAAGCTGTTATTTCCCCTTGTAGTTCCAATGGTGGCAGTAAGACATCTCCTGCCCTTTGCCAGTGGTCTGAGGTGATGAACCATCCTGGCTTGGTGTGTTGTGTCCAGCAAACTACGGGTGTGCCATTGGTGGTTATGGTGAAGCCAGACACTTTTTCTTATTCAGGAAATTAAGACTCTTCCTGCTAAAGCAAAGGTCAGTGTCAGGTTCTCCCTGTCTTCACTCACTTGGCTATGAACCTGCTTTATTTTTTTGTCTGTTTTTTCAATTTTCCAGCTGCTTCAGTATTGAGAGGTCTTAAGGCCTTCCAGCTACTTTCTTTAACGGCCTTTCTTTGCCTTCCTTTTGTTTGCACTGACGTCCCCAAACAACATGAGTACAGTGGGGAGCTAACATTATTCTGTGTTTTCTGCTCCTAGATCCAAGACATGGTTGCTATTAGGCACACAGCCTGTAATGAACAGCAGCGCACAACCATGATCTTGCTGTGTGAGGATGGCAGCCTGCGCATTTACATGGCCAACGTGGAGAACACCTCTTACTGGTTGCAGCCTTCCCTGCAGCCCAGTAGCGTCATAAGCATAATGAAGCCTGTCAGGAAGCGCAAAGCAGCTACCATCAGTAAGGCCCTGCCTTGGCCCACTGGGGGGAGGGTGCAGCACTTCACTTTCTCTATGTTTTATTTCGTTGAGGTAGTATGGTTTGCATTACTTTCCATGTTACTGTTTTATGCTTACAGCGTTAACCACAGCCCCACCCCCCAGTTTAAATAATCCTTAACTAGACTTCCCCATCCCTCTGTGGCCTTGGGGAACAGCAGTCTCACATGTTTTATATAGGGAGAGAGAGGAGCTGATTCCCAAAGGCAGGGCCAAGGTTCCTCTGCCACCAGTGTTTGGTAGCTTTTAGAGACACATTGTACAGATGGTAGGCACTTGTTAACTCTTGGACCTTCAGAGGGAAGCTTTTCTCTGATAGGGAAAATGGCTCGCCTGACACAGAGGTACAGGAAGGAGCGGACTGAGGAGTAGATTCCTCCATTTGACTCCTTTTCCCATTGGATAGTCAGGAGCCCATCTTTGCTCTCAGAGCTGAAATCTTTTTTCCCTTTTTCATTGAAACACTGTGATTTACAAAGTAAAAGGTTTTCGTAATACTACTGATAGAAAGTTTCTTACTTCAACACCACTCCCACCACCAGTGTGTTCCCAACACCAAAGACCCTCATTTCCCACCCACCCCAATTCCCATGCTGCAGGGAAATGGCTGAGGCACCGTGCACAAAATCTGGGAGCAGGGTCAGGGATCCCCCTTCTGCCCCAGGGGATCAGCAGCCAGTGGACGGAGAAAGACACAGGAATCCGGTGAAGTTTCAAAATGCTTTACTTAACACAGGCATACAAATCAACAATAGGAAAAAATCCGAACTTATGATTCCCAGCTAGGACCCCCGCCACGTGTAAGCCAAGATGGTGGCTACCACGTGTTAAGGCCCTGTAAAGAGGAGACAGAGACAAGGCACCAGCAGAAAGGGGGAGAGAGCGACCCAAAAGAGAGCAAAGAGAGGAAGCAGCCTAGTTTTATATCCTTGCAACCCAGACCTCCCACTTTTATGGGAAGCAGGCAGGGTCAAATGCCCTCAGGTAATTTCTCCCAGGACCTCACCTAGGCCCTTTTTATTTTATTTTTTTTTATTTTAATTTAATTTAATTTTATTTTATTTTTTTGCTTTTTTGGGCCACACCCAGCAATGCTCAGGGGGTTTCTCCTGGCTCTGCACTCAGAAGTCATTCCTGGCGGTGCTCGGGGGACCATATGGGATGCCGAGGATCGAACTCGGGCCAGCATGGGCCAGCCGTGTGCAAGGCAAATGCCCTACCCGCTGGGCTATCGCTCTAGCCCCACCTAGGCCCTTTTTAGATGTTAATGTCGCCAACTCAAGATCTGCCTAGGAAATGCCTCTGCAGGGTAGAGAGAAGGGGTTTCTGAGATGAACTGTATCTCAGAATACAAAGGCATACATCTCTACCAAAGACTATACAAATGCCAGTTAAATATTTCTCCAAGCTTTCACAAAAGTCTCGTCTTTTTTTTAATATTTTATTATACCACCGTGAGATACACAATTGCAAAGATGTTCATAAGATGTTCATATTTGGGTTTCAGTCATACATTGTTCCAGCACCCATCCCTCCACCAGTGCCCATTTCCCACCACCAATGTCCCCGATTCCCTCTCCCCCAGCAGGTTTTTTTATTTCTTCCTCTTTCTATCTCTTTCTCTTTCCCTTCGCTTCCACATTGTGGATTCCAATACATTAAGAGGTTGTCATGTGTATCTTTTTGCCTGTATTTAATGCTCAGTTCTAGGTTGATATTAGCACTTTCGACAGTTATTGGCACACTGTTCCATTCTCTGTCTTACCTAGCCTCTGAAGAGTCTCATCTTTACTTCCTGGTAGTTTTGTATTTTAGTTGCCTTTGAGTTATCAGGGAACCATGCTTGCTTACTTGGAGGCAAACAGCATTTCTCTCTGGTCTAATTACTTAGAGATCCAACGTGGCCAGGCAAATATACCGGTAAGATCTATCTAGTTTCACGATGATTGTGGTAACATGAGAGAATATTTATACCAGCCGCTATAGAATACATGGTCAGATAAACTGCCACATTAAAACTGCCCTCCTATCTACAAAGTGACCTGCAGGAGGCAATCCAGGCCTGTGCAGAGGCTCTCAGGTGTACTGCAACACGATGCCTGCTCCCTCAGCTGGAATTGATTGTATTGACTGTTAAAGCACATACATGGCAATGTTATTGATGAATCCATTTTCTTTCCTACTCTTGGTTATGGGAGATCTGGCCAAATTCTGTTCTCCAATTTACTTTCTGAGTTTCTAGATTGTGGTTGTTTTCCACTAGTTTGATCTACCACGCTGCTGCTTGACTTGGGGAGAGCCAGATGGCACTCTCCTCCTTGTGTCAGAGTCTCTGCATGATGGCTGATAGCCCTGAGGCAGTTTGTGGGTGGGTCCATCAGGCCTTGAAGACCTGACAGAGAGGGGAAAGGGGACCCCAGCTCCATCTCCACAAGTGCCTGGTGATATTCGCCTCCGAGTACTACCTACCTGGGCTTGATTTTTTTCCTATTGTTGATTTGTATGCCTGTGTTAAGTAAAGCCTTGAGTTCAAAGGCTTGAACTCAGCTGCTCTTTTGTGTGGGGCTCTGGTGAGCCGAGCTTGATATCAGCTTCTCTCTTGGGTGGGGCTCTGATGAGTTGTGGAGTCTGGACCTTGGAAATGGCGGTGATCATGGTGAGCAAGTTTCCTCTGGCTGCTTCTGAGGCCCTACTAGGGTGATGGGCCAGGATTAAAACCCATCTTCTCTCCCAAGTGCCTCATGGTCAGCTGCAGAGCTGGAAATCTTGATAGAGGAGTCTCTGGGTTGTGAGAGTTGAATTTAGGATGATTTGCTCTCGGCAGAAGGCATTGCAGAGGTCATTTCAGTCCCTTAAATTTATTGCAGAATCCGTTTGAGATAACATTGTGGTTCATTCTCCTGTAACTTTTACTTTTATGTTTGTGTATTTGCTTTTTTTTTTTTTTTTTTTTTCTCCTTTTTGGGTCACACCTGGCAATACACTCCTGGCTACTCCTAGCTCTACACTCAGGAATTACTCCTGGTAGTGCTTGGGGGACCATATGGGATGCTGGGGATCGAACCCAGGTCAGCCACGTGCAAGTCAAACGCCCTAACCACTGGCCCCTATTTGCTTGTTTTTGTTTTGGGGCCATACCCATTTATGCTCAGGGTTTTCTCCTGGCTCTGCTCTCAGGGATTTCTTCTGGTAGTGTTAGGGAGAACCTGTGGGATGCCAGGGATCGAATCTGGGCTGGCTTAGTACAGTAGGACTGTACTACTGTACTATCGGTATAGTACTACTATACTATACTGAGGTGTACTGCAACACTATGCCTGCTCCTGTTTTTAAATGCAACCCTTTATAAATACAACCCGTTTATAAATACAACCCTTTATAAATACAACCCGTTTATAAATACGACCCATTTATAAATACAACCCTTTATAAGTACAACTCTGTACTATCACTCTGGGCCCTGTACTGTTTATTTTAATCAAGCCATTTGAGAGGGCCTGTTGTTACCAATTGTGCTTATTCCTTGTCTTGCTAAGTCAAGTTGTGAGGGATAATGACAACTGAGTAGGTAACCATAGGTAAGCTTCTTACTGATGCAAGTATCAGAGTCCAGAGTTTGCCTAGAAAGGTTTGGATATGATTGTGGGTTTAGTCTGGGAGGGAATTTTAGCTGTGGAGCAGGCAAAGAGTCAGGAAGGACCACATTTAATATGTTCTCTGACAATCCACTCCTGCTCTCCATAGCGACCAGAACGTCTAGTCAAGTGACCTTCCCTATTGACTTCTTTGAACACAACCAGCAGCTGACAGATGTGGAATTTGGTGGTAATGACCTCCTGCAAGTCTATAATGCACAACAGATCAAGCACCGGCTGAATTCTACTGGCATGTATGTGGCTAACACCAAGGTGAGAACTGCAGAGGGTTGAGTTCAGTTTCTGAAAATACTCAAATACTGTGGCTCAGGAGCACATCTCCTTTCATAATGCAAGTGAAACACATGGGAACTGTATGCTCTTAGTCCTTGACCCTTGGTTCTAATTGAGTGGTCTCTGGAAGGAATTGATATTCTCACTCAGAGAGCGACAGGTAGTGCTGGGGAGAAGGAAGCCCGAAGATGAGTATTTTCCTTGCCTTTCCCCCTGTTCTGGAAAGCAGAGTTATTACTGAAGAAGTTGAAAGGTAAGGTCTTGTCTAGGAACATATACGGTGACACTCTGGAAGAAGGATTAAAATTAGACTTGTTGAGAACTTGTATGCATTTCCTAGTGTGTCTTTCCTCCTTTCAGCCTGGCGGCTTCACCATTGAGATCAGTAACAACAACAGCACCATGGTGATGACAGGCATGCGGATCCAGATTGGGACTCAGGCCATTGAACGGGCCCGTCATATATTGAAATCTTTGGCAGAACTATGCAGCTAAACCTGAGTCGTTCACGCTGGTTTGACTTTCCCTTCACCAGAGAAGAAGCCCTGCAGGCTGATAAGAAACTGAACCTCTTTAGTGAGTCTCTATCCCTAACACTGTCTGTCCCATCAGGATTGCAGCTTCTCTAGCTCTCTAGTGTTTGCTCTGCTGGTCGTTGCTGTTGCAAAACTCTGAACTTTATTTGAGGTAGAAAGGAAGCAAGGTGATAGGGAAGGGTTGTATTTATAAACGGGTAAAAATGGGTGAAACTGAGTTCACCTCTGTAGGGTTGGGCCTTCCTGAGGATGCCTCTTAGCTTGGATATATGCAGCCCCAGGGCTTCATGAAGTACACACAAGGGTTTTGGAGTGCAGTCATTGGGAGGTGCAGTGCCGTTCCTGTTGGAAACTAAATCCTTAGTGTGCAAATCCCAGAGCCTTCGGTAAGACCATCAGCTTCATTGAGCACCAGCTGTTATTCTTTCTCCTAGTAAAACTTGCTGTCAGTGTTACTAGCAGTGCTCTGCACTTTGAACAAAAACTGAGAAACCCGTGTGGGAGGGATGGTATAGTGCCAAGGGCACCAGAGCCGCCCACAATGTCAAGGGACTTCCAGTGGTGACTTCTCGAGATTAGTAACAACCACAGTACTATGGGGATGACTTCATAGGTCAGGGGCACTGTTTTTGCACATCCACAGCATCTGTACAAAAGAAAGCTGCTGAAGTCTCAGGAGTTCCTCCAGAACTGAAATCTGTGGGTTTTGCTGCGTGTCCAAACAAGTCTGGTCTTTTCTCTGGAAGCAGTGCTGTTCATCCTTTCCTAACGTCTTCTCTTGCTTTTTGCAGTTGGGGCCTCTGTGGATCCAGCAGGTGTCACCATGATTGATGCTGTAAAAATTTATGGCAAGACTAAGGAGCAGTTTGGCTGGCCTGATGAGCCCCCAGAAGAATTTCCTTCTGCGTCTGTCAGCAACATCTGTCCTTCAAACTTAACCCAGAGCAATGGCACCGGAGACACTGACTCAGTTGCCCCCCACTACCACCAGTGGAACTGTCTTGGAGAGGTACCAGAACTAGCGTGGCTTCACTTTTCTCCATTTTCCATCTTCCTGTAGAACACGTGTCTTAAGAGAATCATCTAATACCTGCCCCCTTCTAGTTTGTGATTTTCAAGTTTGTCATACTTGAGGTTTTCTCCAGAGAAAGTGGGCAAAGTCTGAAAGTGCTCACAGTTGTCTGCTCTAGGCTTTGCCCTCAGACTTCTGTGCCTTCTCTTAATGCCCGGAGAAACTTTAGAGTGGCCAGAGGCTGCTGACTAGGTGTTACTACAGTTTCAGATCAAATCTTACCAACAATTAAAGGGGCAAGTCTTCCCATTCTGATTTCATCATCTTTTCTCTGCAGCAGCTGCTTCTGTGGTAACGACACTGCTGGCAAGACGCTATCTGCTGCATCTTGTAGCAGTGTTCAGAGCCTCTTACGGCTCCCTCCAGTGGCCTTCTTCAGCATTGTGCTTGGCTTCTTTGTGCTAGGTAGCTTGTGGTTTGCTGTGGTAGATGAAGTAACTCATAATGTAAGATGTGTTTCTTACATTGTAAATCCTAAGAATAGCCTGGCTTGGAGTCACTGCCTACCAACAGCAGCCTTCCCATCTCCCCTCCCCTTTCTGTTCTTAGAGTTTGCTTAGGATGTGTTTCCAGGTTTCTCTGAGCTTCACATTTTTTTCCCTTTTTTTTTCCTTTGCTTCTCCCCAAGTTCTGAAACTGAGTCCCTAACCAAGCTGGACCGGTTAGTATGCCCTCTTTCTTTTCTCTGCACGAGTGAGTGTGTGTCAGAGAGCAGTGTAACCAATGGCGTGGCTTGGTGTGGCTTTTGTTTTTGTGGAAGAGTCCTGCTTTCTGTTCTGCTCATGTGCATGGCTGCAGAGCTATCCCGTAAAAGTGAAGTCTGCAGTGGGCTGTACGCGCGCACATGGTGTTGGCCGTTTCAGACTCTTTGCTTTCTCTTCCTGATGCCATTCCTTTCTGCTCCTTCTCGGTAGTGGATGAGAAGTGGGGTGCGGGGGCAGACGGGGTGGTCATACTGAAAAGTCCTAGTGTCTGAAAAACTCCTGGAAAGCTTGCTCTGTTCGGTTTTGTTTTATGGTCCCTTTTCCCTAGCTCTCTGTTGCCTTCCTCTACCCCGTGATCGTTCCTCTCTAGCCACCTTCTTGGTATTTTCCCTTTTTTGCCCGGAGCTTCAGCTGTCAGATGATGGTGTGCGAGATTAAACTCACAGGAATAAGTCCCAGGAAGCATTGTATTGGTGCCCTTCAAGAGTGGGTGTCTCGTTCCTATCCCAAAAGAAAATCACTTCATTGCCTAAAGGTGCTCTATGGCATACCGTGAATGTTGCGATTGGCATGTACCTGATAATGTGCTTTGTTCTCTTTCCCATATGTAGGGACTTATAGAAAGTGCCTTTGTGCATTTTCTCAGAGGTGTAAGTAAAATACAATCTTAAACTCTCAGTATTAGAAGTTGGGTTTAACCCCTCCCTTTGTGCATCCCTTTGCCTACCTACTGATCTCTGGGCACCCGGACTTGGGCTCCATTGCATCAAGGCTTAAGCCCAACTCAGTGATCCCTGCCACAGGCAGCCAAAGGAAGCTTCGTTTATCCTCTTTGAGGAAGAACAGCCCTGCCTTTGAATTACGGATTATGAGTGCTGCCTCAGGTTGATCTCCCAAGTAGGTGCCAGGTTTCTTCTGGCCTGTAACACAGGGAAACGATATGCATGGTGCCCATGGCACGCCTTATTGTGCTTTGATTTTTGCATTTGGCATTCATTAGCTGTCCCCAAGGTCTTCCTGACAGAGTTTACACAGGCTAAAGCACCGGGCAGAAAGAAGGGTTGTTGTTGTACTCAAGCCAACTTTTCTGTCTCCCTAGGCTAGTTGTGAGTTCCTTAGAAGCCCTGGAAAGCTGCTTTGCTGTTGGTCCAATCATTGAGAAGGCAAGTACCTTTTCAAAGTCCGTAGAGCTTTCTGTAGAGGTGGAAGTCAGTGGAGTTGTTCAGGGACCCCGAGGCTTCTCAATTAAAGTACATTTGTTGTATAAGCGAGATGGCAAAGAAGCACCCGCATGCCGTCAGTGTCCTCATGTCCTACTTTTTTTTGGGAAAACCTATATTGATAGTGTTTAATGGCTCCAGATGAATATTGGTAAAAGAACATCACTTAGACTTGCTATCTGTCCGATACAGTTGGGAGGATCATAACTTCTGGAATTTCTGTTATATTCTTTGTGACTTCAAACTAGAGCCTTGGTGGAGGTAGAGGGAGCAGAGTATGTATTGTCTGTTCTGCATGGCCCTGGGGGTCAGTGGTAACTGTGCTGTCTTTGCATTAGGAGAGAAACAAGAATGCGGCGCAGGAGCTGGCCACCCTGCTGCTCTCTCTGCCAGCACCTTCTAGTGTCCAGCAGCAGTCCAAGAGCCTGCTGGCCAGCCTGCACACCAGCCGCTCAGCCTATCACAGCCACAAGGTAACCGCCCTCTCTCAGGGAAGCCGTCTGGAGAAGTAACAGTTGTGGTACCGAACAGGGACTCAAGTAAGGACATGTACAAGTATGACAGGGGAAGGAAAACATGGAGGTTAAACTCTCGCCATTAAACTTTATCCTGAGAGATGAGTACTCGCTCATTTTTCAGTTCTGAGGACAAGTTAATGGGTCACTGCTGCTTGTTCATTTTTTCTGTCAGTAGAAAGGAAGACTTTTGTGTGTGGTGGCTTCTCACTGGAAAAGAGCAAGAGGAGGGGCTTCTTTGCTTTGGGGCTCAGTATCGCTGACACTTCAGGACTGAAGCTGGGGACAGCCTGACACCTGTGCTTGCTTGCGAGGAAATTGTTGAGAATTCTGAGGGCGGAATCTGGGGAGAGAAGGTTCCATCTATGAAAGTGAATAGAGGCTGAGGTGATGGGTCAGGGCAGGTTCCTTTGATGGGAAAGCTTTCAGTTCAGGTCCATGCGGAGTACCCTGCCCAAATGCCGTGGATCGCTTTTGTCCCTCTGTTGCAGAGAATTGCAAAACATGAATTTTTTTTTTTCTTCTTGGGTCACACCTGGCAATGCTTAGGGGTTATTCCTGGCTCTTCGCTCAGGAATTACTCCTGGCGGTTCTCGGGGGACCATATGGGATGCCGGGGATCGAACCCAGGTCGGCCGCATGCAAGGCAAATGCCCTAACCACTGTTCTATGCCTCTCTGGCCCGGCAAAATGTGAATTTAACCGCTGAGCCTCACAAGGAAAGGCACATGTGGAGACACAACTGAGGTATATGAACTTAAAAAGAAATGGAGTTACAAAGAGTGCTGCAATTCTGGGAAATAGGATGGTTTCTAATTAATTTTTCTGTCATGGAGATAAGTGTAATCTCCATCAACTGACTGATATATCAGCTACATTGTGTTTAACCGTATTGAACTGCTTTGAAGATTTGCTGCAGGTAGTTGGTATGATTAGCCCAGTCTCTCAGGAGGAAGTCGGGGTCCTAATGCTCAGTCAGCTACCCTCCTCTTTGCTGTTCAACATGGCCCTTGCTTTTGCTTCATCTTCTGTGATCCTTTCGTTACAGGATCAGGCCTTGCTGAGCAAAGCTGTGCAGTGTCTCAACGCATGCAGCACAGAAGGCAAGGACTTGGACCCTGAGGTCTTCCAGAGGCTGGTGATCACAGCTCGTTCCATTGCCATCATGCGCCCTAACAACCTTGTCCATTTTACGGAGTCAAAACTGCCTCAGATGGAAACAGGTGAACTTGGCCTGAGTGGCTGTGGTCCTGAAATTTGCCCTGTGCGCCTTCTGTGCATCCTCTTCCTGCTCTCCCTGACCTGGCTGACTTCATGCTTTAACTCTCTGGTCTTTATTCACAACTCCTGGAACTTTTGACCCAAGGGTCAGACCATTTTAAATACCCTTTCTTGTGTTTACCCTTGAAGTATTGTTGAATTTGTTTAGTACTCTGAACATCAGATATAATCTTTTTCTGCAGTTGCTACCTTTTACAATCTTTGAGGTAAAGTTAAACTTGGTCCTTGGTTAATTTGAAGTAATTAATGATATCTTTTGTTTCAAGCTGTTCTTTTGCCAGTATTTTATTAATATGTATAGTGACTTTTCTCTGTGGCTCGTCCCGTTTCTTCGCCTGATGTTGAATGCCACTCTCATTTTGCCTTCATTAATACGTCCTTTGGTGCCATCTCAGTATGTTATTTGCATGCTTCCATATGCTGTCATCAGCATGTTCCTCCTTCCAGTGTCATGATTCACTAAAAATCTCAGATGTTTCCCTAGTCTTTAGAAGTGAACAGTTGGACCTGAGATCTCTAAATCTGCGACAAAGATCCTGAATGTTCCCCCTTTGACTTAATTCCTAACATACCAATGTTTTCTGTGATGTTCCTTTCCCAGACTGTTTCTTTCCTAGATGTGCCTGCTGGAGTCTAGGGATAGTTGGCATATTGACTGGGGCCCCACTTGAAACTCCCTCCCCAGGCAAGCTTCCTTGACCTGAGTTAACCTTCAAACAAATTAAATTCCATCTCAGATTTACCGTTGTTAATCATTTTCTTTGTCCTGCTTAGAAGGAGTGGATGAGGGGAGAGATCCTCAGAAACAGTTGGAAGGAGACTGCTGTAGTTTTATCACCCAGCTGGTGAACCACTTCTGGAAACTCCATGCCTCCAAACCCAAGAATGCATTCTTGGCTCCTGCCTGCCTGCCAGGTATCACCATGTTAAAACAGGATACTTGAGTCTTGATGCACATGAAGCCTAGTGGAAATGCTGTCTTTGAGCAAACCAGACCCTTGGGCTTAGCCTTCATCCTTCCTTTCTTACAGTATCGGGCAGTGGACTAGGCCATGAGAGTTTGAGATTAGGTGATTTTGCCTGATACAAGAAAAGTGGGATTTCCATTCTCTGTCTCTTCCTGTGGGGTTGGGTATTTCACATAAGATACTTACACATGTCCTTAGTGGTGGTGTGTTTATGATCGCTTTGGAAAATCTTTGAAGGCTTCATCAAAGGCAGTTCAGTAGGTAAAGGCTAAGCTTTAACCTTGTGAATTATCTGCTAAGTACTGCTGTCTTTCACCTGACTCTCACGTTTCCAAAGTTTTTAATGGAGCAGTAAGGATCTGAATAGCAATCTAGAAAAGCAGAATTTCCATTGGTACCCATTTGTGTTTAGAGATTCCTTGGGCATGACCCTAAAGGCATGTCCAGGTCGCACTTTCCATGGCCTAAGGTTTGGGGGTAGTAGGAACATCTCAACCACAAAACAGTGGTTTGTTTTGGGGGCCAGAGCTGGCAGTGCTCAGTGGCTACTCCTGCCTTGGTACTCGGAGGTCACCACCAGCTTCATGCTCGTAGCTCACAGTGGTGGTAGGGATCAAACCCTGACCTCCTGCATGCAAAGTGTGTGCCCTAGCCCACTGAGCTCTGTTTGGCCCTGCCTTGTCTCTTCTTGGTTGTTGCCAGGGGACATAACAGTTTGTGCTTAGGGTCATGCAGTGCCAGGGATAGAATCCAGGACATCATATATGCAAGACATAAATTTCTACCATTTGAATGACGTCCTTAAATCTCTGGCCCTGCCTTTTGAGATTCAGAGGATTGTCAACTACTTGCTTCTTGAGTAGGATCTCTAAAGAAACTTTTAAGGAAAAGTTGGAGACTGGGCAAATCTTAATAAATAATGCCAAAAATCTACTTTCTGTGTGTTTTGCTTTACTTTGTTTATACTTGTCTTTTTTTTTTTTTTTTGTAAGTTAGCATGACCTTTATGTGAGGGTAGCAATTTGTACTTTTTATTAAACTCAAATATTAAGGAATTTTTCTCCTGTTTTTCCTCTTCAGGTCTCACTCACATTGAAGCTACTGTCAATGCTCTGGTAGATATTATTCATGGCTACTGTACGTGTGAACTTGACTGTATAAATACTGCATCCAAGATCTATATGCAGATGCTGTTGTGTCCTGTACGTATCATTAGAACCCAGAGGTTTCTTAGTAGCCTGGGTAACCAGAAAAACATTGTTTTGTTTAAGTTCCTTATGCTAATCTTAAAAGGGGTGTCATGGGGGAGAGGGTTCTAAGAGATACTACAATGGTTAGGGCACTTGCTTTGCACACAGCTGACCCAAGTTGCTATATGGATCCCTGAGTGCAGCTTATTATGGCCCAAAAAATGCAAAACAAAAACTAAATCAAAGGAATGTAACTGGAAATAAGCATTTTGAATCAGTAAAAGCTTTAACATTTTATGCTGGATGAGAAATATTTGGGAAGGGCATAAGCTTTATCTTTCTTACTTAGTAGTGAATCTTTAGGAAATAATTCAGTGATTATCACATAGTACACAGTATTGATTAAATGTGTGTATGAGTGAACATCACCAAGACTTTTGTCTTTGGGCTACACCCAGTGGTGTTTGTAGGCTACTCAGGGTGCAGTGCTCTGTGCCCATTAGTGTTCAGTGATGCTAGGTATTAAACCCGGGGCTTCGCACATACAGAGCGTGAACTTGGGGCCGAACGATGGTCCAGTAGGTAGGGTGTTTTCCTTGCACGCGGCCGACCTGGTTTGATCCCTGGCATCCCACATGGTCCCCCCGAGCTCTGCCAGGATTAATTCCTGAGTACAAAGCCAGGAGTAACCCCTGAGCATTGTTGGGTGTGGCTCAAAAAGCAAAAAAAGAGAGAGAGAGAAAGAGAGAGTATAAACTTTAGCCCTCGTAAAGATAGCTTTCCAGTAACACTGTTTCAGGACCACATATGAGAAGTAATACTTTTTTTACACAGAGGTAAGGTGAACCCGGTGTTCTGATAAAAATGAAAATATATTTGTAGAGATCCCAAACAACTTCAGAGCAAATGACCCCACCTGCCAGTCTGTTATCAGAAACAGGTAGAAATATGTAGTGACTGGCTCATACTGTGCTAGGCAGGAAGTGGACTGACTGTTTACTTTGCGATTGCACCTAAGAGTAGGTAAGCCTTCTCATGAATGTCACTGATTATCCAAAAAAGGAAATGATTTTGTACTTTCAAGGGTAGTACAGAACCTGAGTATGACAGCTTCCCTTTCCACCTCAGGATCCTGCTGTGAGCTTTTCTTGTAAACAAGCAATAATTCGAGTTCTGAGACCCAGGAATAAGCGGAGACACGTGACATTGCCTTCCTCCCCGGGCAACACTCCAATGGGTAATGTGTGTGTGTGTGTGTGTGTGTGTGTGCTACATGTGTATATGCGAGCGCGCCATATGCACGCTTTGTGCATGCGTATGGAATACCTTTTCTTGGATCCAGGTGTATGATCGGATGGGGTTGCAGCAGTAGTTAGAGCTTTAGAATGTTTTGGTCTTGTCCAACAGATTAGATTATATGTGTTTTACTCTGACTTACTCTGTAGGGGATTTCATGTGGCATATAAAAATGCATAGAGTAAATAGAATAAAATCAAAGGCATGGAAACTAAAGGTACAATAGTTATCCAAGAACATCTCTGATTTCTGTATTGTTTCTATGTTTGACTGAAGCTTCCCTAAGGACTAGGGCAAAATTCATCCATAGAAATTAGAGTGCCGGGCCGGAGCGATAGCCCAGCGGGTAGGGCGTTTGCCTTGCACGCGGCCGGCCTGTGCCAGCCCGGGTTCGAATCCCGGCATCCCATATGGTCCCCCGAGCACCGCCAGGAGTAATTCCTGAGTGCAGAGCCAGGAGTAACCCCTGAGCATCGCCGGGTGTGACCCAAAAAGCAAAAAAAAAAAAAAAAGAAAGAAAGAAAGAAAGAAAGAAATTAGAGTGCCTGAAAACAAAACTTTTTTTCTTTTTTTTTTTAGGCAAAAGAAACTTTACTGTCATGAAAACTATTCATTAAGAGTTTCATTGCTGGGGTACAGCAGTTAGGGCGTTTCCTTACATGGGGCTGAGACCCGGGTTCAATTTCCCGGCATCCCATATGGTCCCCTGAGCACTGCCAGGAGTGATTCTTGAGTGCAGAGCCAAGAGTAAACCCCTGAACATTGCTGGGTATGACCCAAAAAGAAAAAAAAAAAAAACAAAGAATTTCATTGCCTAAGAGATAGTATTCTCAGTGCTTTTAATGGGCACCTTTTTTTTTCAGCTAATTTCATAAGCATTTTTCCTCATGACACATTTGTTCTTTCTGTTGCAAATCAAGGATATAACTGTGTGTGTGTGTGTGTGTGTGTGTGTGTGTGTGTGTGTGTAAGTATATATTTTTTTTTGGGGGGGGGATTTGGGTCCATACTTGATGGTGCTCAGGACTTTAGGCTCTGTACTTGCTAATCACTCCTGGTGGTGCTCAGGGATTATATATGGCACTGAGGATGGGAATTGAACAGGGTTGGCCGTGTGCAAGGCAAGCGCCCTAGCTGCTATAGAGAATCTCACCCCAATGACATAACATATTTACCATAACAATTCTTCAAAGTATTTAAATATTAGCATTATAATATGCTATTCTGGTAACTTGTTTCAAAAGTAAATTTCCCCTGAAAGTTTCTTGTGATTTAAAATTCTCTGTTAGCCACATTAAATAAAAAAAAAATTAAAAATTGCCAATTAGTTCATTAATGCATAATTGATTCAATGAAATAATTTGTGTGCTGGCTTCAAAATATGCAGTTAGTTTACACTGATCATACAGTTCCATTTGGAATGAGCCTCATTTGAAGGACTGGGGAGCATTATGTGACTAGTGACTACTGTATGATAGTGCATATGTAGAGAAATGTATGTAACATCCTGTCTCTCTGGTAATCTTCCTTATTGTCTTATCTAACAATATTCTGAGGAGTTAGACAAGACTTCTTTTTCTCTATGAGAAGATGTTTTATGTGTCTAATTAAGCCTTTATTCATACCCTTTGGTAACCCGTTGAGGAGAGTAAGGCCTCCATTTTCATTTGACGAGTCTCTCTTGATTTCTCCCTTGTCAAAAGACCTGTTCCTTTACAACCAAGACAGCCTGGAAATACCCTGGTTTACATTTTAGTTCGGTTTTTTCTCTCACTGTGACTATAAAAACGTCACTGACTGCATTTTGGAAAATTAGATAAAGTAATACTTGAGCTACCATGATACATCTAAGAAAAAAATAACTATTATTTTCCTCTTTTTCTCAAGGATTCCTGAGAGTTGATGAGAGCTCGAGGGACCTATAAGTCTCTGCTTTAGAGGAAATCCCTTTGGAATCTAAAGACTTCTTTCCCGTATCTGGAAAAGTTTTCCTCAGAGGGATTAGAGTCACTGCCAGCCTCATTTTCTCTGTCCTGCTTAGCTCAGGAAACAAAACATGGCTTCCCTAGAGCTTGCCTCGAAAGCAGAGGGTGCCAGCTGGTGGCTTGTTTGGGGTGTCTGTTCTTACCTGACTTACCACACTACATACTGACGGAAGAGTACCTTCAGGTGACTGGGGTTTCTTTTGACTCAGGAGACAAGGATGATGATGACGATGATGATGCAGATGAGAAAATGCAATCATCAGGAATCCCAAATGGTGGTCACATCCGTCAGGAGAGCCAGGAACAGAGTGAGGTGGACCATGGAGATTTTGAGATGGTGGTGAGTCTGTGTAGCAGGAGAGGGCCGGAGTCTCCTTACTCTTACTTAGCTCTTGTTCAGGGAACTTCCAAAAGCTGCCGCTTACCATAGGTCACTGACAGAGCTTTCTCTCTGCAGTCTGAGTCGATGGTCCTGGAGACAGCCGAAAATGTCAACAATGGCAACCCCTCTCCCCTGGAGGCCCTGCTGGCAGGCGCAGAAGGGTTTCCTCCCATGCTGGACATCCCACCTGATGCAGATGACGAGACCATGGTTGAACTAGCCATTGCCCTGAGCCTACAGCAGGACCAACAAGGTAGAAGGCCATGCCAGAAGCACAGTGGCCCTTGGGCCGTGCACAAGGAGAGAGGGTTTGGAGTTACTGATATCCAGCTGACTTAACTTGTCCCCAGATTTGGGGAGAGGTTGATCTGGGTGAAAGCTGTACAGAGATACAGGTGGAGAGTGAGAGGATCGTGGGATTTTTCAGTCTGTTAGTTTTGTCTTTGGGATTATTTTCCCCAGAACCTGTTAGATTCCTTCATTCTGTACCTTGCCTGAGTTGAATGAAGCCTTCCACCATTGCTGTAACCAAGCTTGGTGGGTGGACAGCAGTGGCTGTTGACTAAACCTCTAGACCAGCAAGGGTCACATGCTGATTTTAGACTCCTGAGGGCAGTGGATGGCCCAGGCAGCTCTGTGGATGGGGTCTGGAGGGGATGCTGTGCTCACTCTCCACTTGTTTCCCAGGCAGCGGCAGCAGTGCCCTGGGCCTGCAGAGCCTGGGACTGTCCGGCCAGGCACCCAGCTCTTCCTCTCTGGACGCAGGGACCCTCTCTGACACCACAGCATCAGGTAACTGTCCACAGCAAGAAGCACGGCTCAGGGCTGCAGGACCCTCAGGCCTGTTTCCAATGCTGTGCGATTATAACGGGCAGCTGCTTTGACAGACCATTCTGGACTTCCTGCTTCTGCCTTTGCTGTAGAAATGTGGGTGTGAAAGGCATAGTGATGCAGCTTGGCTCAGGCACTCACAGCTCTGCATTCCTGCTTCGCATGCTGCCTGGCTTCAGCTAATTCTCCGAGGGAAGGCCAAGAGAGCAGCATGCAGATTGATCAGGTAGAGGGTTTACTTTGTAGCTGTCAGGGCATTCCACCAATTATTACATTTTAGACCCTATTAAAAGAGAGTCAAGGGTAATACCTCATGACTTTTAACGGTTGCTCTTGTTTGTAAACAAAAGTGAGGTCGCAAGAGTACTGAGTCAAGCTTCAGGTTAAAGATCTGTGAGTGGGGAGGTGGGGATTTTGTAGACAATACAAATGAACAGAAAAATTCCAGATCTCATATTTTTCTTTACTTAGTCTCTTTATGATTCTGATAAGAAAAAAACATTCCTGAGTGGGCAATTGAACCAAATAGAGGAGGATGGAATATCTAATAATCCACTGGAAAGGCAACTCCTGCGTAACTTAAGGGTTGAGTTCCAGACTTAGGCTTCCTTGTGTTTGTTCTTTGCTTTGGGGAGTTTCGCTCCTTATATAAGTGAGGGAGAAATTGGCATCGCTTCTCACTTGCTGCCATAGCTTTTTGCTTTTTCTTCAGCCTTTTCAGTTGCTGTCATTTCAGGCTTGGAGGTCGCTGTTGTGCTGTGCCAGTCGTGTTCCCGCTGTGCTCTGTGGCTGTCTTGGCTTTCCTCCCCCATGTATCTCATCCAGCATTTTCCTCCTGTCTCAGCTCAGCCCTGATCCTGGATGCTGTGGCTGTCTCTGGGGAATTTCCTTGCTTCATAATTAGCTCCTGATGAGGATGATTAGGAGGTGTGAAATTTCCCAGTGGGCTTCTCTGTGGATCACCTGATTAAAAAAAAACAAACGGGGTTCATTTAAGAGCTCAAGATAATGATTTCCTAACAGTGACAAATTGATTATGGAAGAATCTTGCTAAATTTCCAAGTTCTGTTCTTTGAATGGTAGTCCCTGTTTTCTGATCTCAGCAGGTGTCAGTAACACCTAGACAGTGTTTTCCACAAAGCGTTTTAGCTAGAACACTGGCGTCCATGTGACAGATTCATACTGAATCTCTGCACCATTTTACTTGCACTGTAATAGAACAGAGAAGGAAATGCCCAGTGAACTGGGTTTTCACTTCTGTCTAAGTACTGTTTGTAATGCACTATGTATAGTGTTTGTTCTTATTAGTGATTAACCAGCAAAGCAAATCTTTCCTTTTTTCTCTGATGACAGGATTTATAAACTGCATTTTGTCGTCTGCATTATATGGTTTGATGCTTTCACCCCAAGGAGGGATTTTTACCTGTAACAGCTCTTGTTACTCTCTCAGCTCCAGCCTCAGATGATGAGGGCAGCACAGCAGCAACTGATGGTTCTACCCTCCGGACCTCTCCTGCTGACCATGGTGGGAGTGTGGGCTCAGAGAGCGGGGAAGTGCAGTGGACTCAGTGGCTGGCGAGCACAGTGGTAATGTGGCTGGGGTCCCAATCTTCTTGGGCGGAGGGTGGGAACAAAATTGGAAACCCTGCTTGGTTCCTGGGATTGGTTTCAGCAGAGGGAAGGTTCAGCAGTTCATTGAAAGACATGAAATTCAGTAACCCTTCATGCTGGAATTTCAGATGTTGCATGAGGTTAATGTTGAAGTATTTCACAGTAGACTTTCATTATCTGTTCGTGGAAGAAAACAGTGATATGCATAATCCCAAATCATGATTAGTCTGAAACAATCATGCTATTACCTTGAAATCCATCATGCTGTGGCTTTGCTGCCTCTTTTGATGGAAAATGTTTATTGGCCAATCCTCTTGTTACTGGTCCATTATGCTAATCTCACAGCCTATCTCTACAGTCTACTGATTGATAGAATAGGCTCAAGGATGCGGCATGACAGGCCCTATAAAGCAGTCAGTGGTTAAAATTGTTTATGGAGATTACGAGGAGCTGATCATTTCTAGGTTCCCAAATATTCCTCTGGAGTATGAGCTTGAAGATTAGTTAAGATTGTTCTGGTGGGTGAATCTTGTATCCTGTAGCAGGATGAGTGTCTGCCATGAAAGTGATTTAGCTAGTGCTGGGAGCCAAAATCTTGATTGGGGGTCAATCCTTATTTAGCTTCATGTAGAAGAGAAGAATGTCTAAAGCTGCCAGTTAACTGTTGCTGACTTTAGCTTGGATTCTATTCTTGTTTTGCAAATTGATTGGGATTTTTTTCTTCCTCACCTCTTCCCTCTAGTATCTGGCCGGAGTAGTGCTTATGGTGATACCACAGCAGAGGGACATCCAGCTGGACCAGGAAGTGTCAGCTCAAGCACTGGTGCAATCAGCACCACTACTGGCCATCAGGAAGGAGACGGCTCCGGGAGGAGAAGGAGAAGGGGAAGGGGAAGGTGATGTCCACACTAGCAACAGGTCAGGACCCAGTCTGCTGTTCAGAGGCTGTCCTTGTGTGAAAGTATTTTGTTTTGTTTGGGGCCACACCCAGCAATGCTTAGGGCTTATTCCTGGCTCTGAGCTCCTTCCCAGCTGTTTAGGGGGACCATACAATGCCACTGATCAAATTCAGATCAAGAGCTCAAACCCACATGCAAGGCAAACAACCTACCCACTGTCCTATAGCTCTGACCCCATTTTTAAAATGTTAACTTCTCTGGAGGAAAAGATTGGAATGCCTGTATTACTTCCCCTTCTGCTTTCCCCTTTCCTTCCTCCCTATAATTTCATTATTCAGATTTTTCTTGTTTTGTTATTACCCATGGACTTACTTTGTAGATTCTCTTTATAAATAGCATTGTATAAGGTTTCACGGTAATACTTATGAAACATATACTAGAAATTTCAGCCTAGAGGCAACATCTGAAATGTGGCAGTGCATTTGGCAAAATTGATCTATAAAATCCATATATAAAAGTAACTTCAAAAAATTCTGATAGTGGGTCCTGAATGATAGCACAGTGGGTAGGGCATTTGCCTTACACACGGCCGACCGGGTTCGATCCCCAGCATCTCATATGGTCCCCCGAGCTCCACCAGAAGTAATTCCTGAGTGAAGAGCCAGGAGTAACCCCTGAGCATGGCTGAGTGTGACCCAAAAAGAAAACAACAATTCTGGTAGTGTTTAGAAGTAGATTGATAGAGAAGTAGAGTAAATATTTTTTAACGAAGAAGTGATGAAGTAATAGAAGGAAGAAAAACATAAGAATCTATGGGTGAGAAAAATAGTACAGGGGTTAAGGCACTGGCTTTGTCGTATTGCTGGCACCCATTCAATCCCTGCTACCCTAATGGTCCCCTGCCCACCTCGTGGAATGACCGCTGAGCCGGCGCTGCTGGGTATGGGCTGAGAGAGGAAGACTGTGTGCATGCATGCACACGTTTGTGATAAAATGTTAAATTAATTGAGGTTCACAGTATTCCATTAGTGCCAAAATAATAGATCATGTATTTGTGTGTACATTTGTGATATTAAAATTCCTAGAGGCTCATAAGTATCACATTGGTCCTGAACTAGAAATCGGCAATTTGAACAGAAAGATTTCTATTAAGAATAAAAGGTCACTTGAAGCAGGTAGAACAGAGGCGTTTTCAGAGAGCATCAAAAGCTGTTTCTTGTATTCCTTGTCTTTTACTGCTTCAGCTGCCTAGATTCTTGGACACATCTTGGATGCAGATGACCTCTGGCTCAGCTGCTGGTCTTCTGTGGAGTTTGCTTTTAGCTTCTTAACATAAGTGGATTTTCTGCTTAAATCTTTTTTCCCCTTTCAGTATGATTTCTGAGTTAAATCCATGTGTTCAGATATAATGTGGTTTCTAAGATTTTATTTCCAAATTTACTTTTTTTTTTTTTTTTTTTTTTTGGTTTTTTTGGACCACGCCTGGAAATCTTCAGGGGTTACTCCTGGCTCTGCACTCAGGAATCAGTTCAGGAATCAGTACTATTGGTGCTTCGGGAACCACATGAGATGCCAGGGGTCAGACCTGGGTTGGCTGCTTGTAAGGCAGGTGCCTTAACCACTGCCACTGCACTATCTCTTCGGCTCCTGTTTAAGACTTTTCAATTAATTTCTCTGTGCCTTAATTGAAACAGTTAAATATATTTATAATTGATATTCTTGAATATAGAACATAGAGAGCCTCAAACCATTATATTAGGTCACGGGAATGACCTAATATAAATGTTACTGGTATTTGGCATATCAAATACTACACGAGCAGCTTGCCAGGCTTGCCGTGCAGGTGGCATACTATTGTAGTCACCTCTAAATAAAGCATTTATTGATGAACCGCGCTGGCTGCTAACGGCCACGCGAGCCAGGCTGTGATAGTCTAGTCTGCTGGGTGGAGTTGTGATGAGAGGGAAGTCCAGATGTGGAAAATGGCGGGCCCCATGGAGTATGGGAGGGTGGTTTGGCTTGTAGTGAGGCTCTGCTGGGGTAGCAGGCCAGGGCTAGAACCCGCCATGCCTCCCGGGCACCTCACGAGCAGCTGGGCACAGGGAGAACAAGTAGCAGCTCTGCCCCATGTCTGAGAGTCTCTGGTTCAGCATACCTGGGCTGGATTGGAAAAAAAAAAAAAAACTGCTGCAGGGTGGCTGTGGATGATCCGGGCTGTGATAGTCTGGTCTGCTGGGTGGAATTGTGACGAGAGGGAAGTCCGGATGTGGAAAATGGTGGGCCCCATGGAGTAGGGGAGGGTGGTCTGGATTGTAGTGAGGCGCTGCTGGGGTAGCAGACCAGGGCTAGAACCCGCCATGCCTCCCGGCGCCTCACGAGCAGCTGGGCACAGAGAGAGCAAGTAGCAGCTCTGCCCCATGTCTGAGAGTCTCTGGTTCAGCATACCTGGGCCGGATTGAAAAAAAAAAACTGCTGCAGGGTGGCTGTGGATGATCCGGGCTGTGATAGTTTGGTCTGCTGGGTGGAGTTGTGATGAGAGGGAAGTCCGGATGTGGAAAATGGCGGGCCCCTTGTTCCTGGAGCAAGCTGATGCCTTTGGGTTCTACTAGCATGTAACAGAACATACGGAGATATTACTGGTGCCCGCTCTAGCAAATAGATGACTAACGGGAAGATAGTGATAGTGATTCTTGAATATATGGTGTTGTATACTTTGTGCTTCTAAATTCTGCTCTGCTCATTTCTGTGCTTTTTATTTTGTGTTGATTGGCAATTTTTTTTTCCTTATTGGGTCACACCCAGCGATGCTCAGGGGTTACTCCTGGCTCTTTGCTCAGGAATTACTCCTGGCGGTGCTTGGGGGATCATATGGGATGCCAGGGATCAAACCCAGGTTGGCCGCATGCAAGACAAACAAGCACCCTACCGCTGTACTATCGCCTCCGCCCCCAATTGGCAATTTTTTTTTTGGGTGGGTGTGACACCCAGTAATATTCAGGGGTTGCTCCTGGCTCTGTGCTCAGGAATTTTTCCTGGCAGTGCTCAGGAAATCATATGGGATGCCAGGTATGGAACTCAGGTCAGCTGCATGCAAGACATCGTTCCTGTCCCTAATTGGCTACTTTTTAGTTTTTACTTCTCAACTCTTAAGTTAAGATGTTATTCATTCTGTTTTAACTTTTTAATGGTTCGACTCATTTCAATGGGCATACTCTGATACAATATGAAGTTAACCAGGAAACTTTTCCTTAGAAGGTTATTTGTCCCTTTTGTTTGTTTGGGAGCCACGACCTGCTCAGGGCTTTCTCCTGGCTCCACATTCAGGAATCACTGCTGGCACACCTCGGGGCCAGTATGGGGTGCCGGGACTGAATCCAGGTTGGCTGTGTGTGAGGCAAGTGTCCTACCCGCCATTCTATCTCTTTAGCCTTAAGCCATTATTTTTGTTTTAATTAGGGGCAAGGTGGGGGGGTGTTGTTTGCCAAACCTGGCAATGTGCAGGGGATCATATGGACAAACACCCTACTTACTGTACTATAGCTCTGGCCTCTGTTGTTTTTTGGTTTTGGGGGAATGTCTGTTGGTTTTGGTTTGGGGGTCATACCTAGTTGTGCTTAGGGCTTACTCCTGGCAGACTCGGGAAGCACATATCATGCCGGGGATCGAACCCAGGTTGGGGACATGCAAAGCAAGTGCTTGCCTGCTGTACTGTCTTTCTGGCTTCTGTAGTTTTATGTTTCTTCACTTGTACTTTATCTCTTTTGAGTAATTTTTTTCATTTGTAATTCACACACAGCTAATTATTTAGGTTATATTCAAGAGCTTATAGGTAGATTGATAGATATACAGATGTATATTTACATACAGATACATATATGTGCATATATGCACAATTTGTATACATACATGTATATATGTGCATGTGTACATATATGTATATACACATGCATATATGTATATATACCTATATTTACAGATATATGTGTATATCATATATATGTATGTATCCATATATACAGATATGCATATAATGATTATATATACATATTTATAGCGTCAGACCCGCAGTGCTCAGGGGCTATTCATTGCTTTTTGCTCAGAGTGATCTTGGAATCTTGGCAGTGCTTTGGGAACCATTGTATGGTGCTGGGAATGGAGCTGGAGTCAACTGTAAGCAAGGCAAGCTCTTTAACCACCATCCCCCATTCTAATATCTGTGATCCTGCCCTTCCACCTCCAGTGCGCAGGTCACTGTATTATATAAGACTTTTATTTAGCTCAGTCTTTTAAGTGTTTTTTATTTTATTATTTATTTATTTATTTTTTGCCTTTTTGGGTCACACCCAGCAATGCTCAGGGGCCACTCCAGGCTCTACACTCAGGAATCACTCCGGCGGTGCTTGGGGACCATATGGGATGTCGGGGATCAAACCCAGGCTGGCAGAGGCCGGCTGCGTGCAAGGCAAACGCCTTACCCACTGGGCCATCACCCGCCCCAATTAAGTGTTTTTTAGAATGGCAATATTTACTCAAATAAGGCTGTTGTCTTAATTAAAATTTTATCATTTAGAAAGTATTCTGTATCTTTGTTGGGATATGGAATACATGAAATTATATTTAAAAGATAAGGTATTTGACTTTTCTTTCTACTTTTTGACTTTTTTGGGTTACACCTGGTGATGCTTAGTGGTTATTCCTGGCTCTGCGCTCAGGAATTATTCCCTGGCAGTGCCCAGTGGACCATATGTGATGCCAGGGATTGAATCTGGGTCGGTGATGTGCAAGGCAAACACCCTCCCTACTGTAGTAATTGCTCTGGCCCCAGTAAATGGCTTCTTAAAAACATCCTTTTAAAAAGTAAACTGAGGCAAGAACCATGAATTAATGATGAGGAGTCCATGACTTCATTATTCCTGTTGATATGCTACACCAAGCTGTTGTTGAGGGAGGGCTACCAACACCACCATTGTGTTATGGGACCCTCCTGGGACTGATGTGGTACTGGGATCAGATTTAGCACTCTGCTTGCCAAGAATGCACTCCAGCCTTTTGAGCTGTCTTCCCAGATCCAGAAATACTCTTTTGGCAGGGAAGGTTCTGGGGTTGGGGTCATGCCTAGCAGTGCTTGGAGGCTATTCCTGGTTCTGCTCAGGAGTGATTCTCAGTGGCAGTGCTTGGGGACCATATGTGGTGCTGGGATTCAAGCTGGAGTCAGTGCATGCAGGGAAACTTCCTTATTATCTCTCTGGTTTCAGAAATACATTCTTAAGCTCACGTTCCACTCGGCTCGCCCGGGCCCAGCTGAATATGGGATCCCCAGGAGGGCAGACGGGTTTTGGGATGGGCCCGTCGTCTCTGGGGGGTCCCGGAAGCAGTTGGGTGAGACTCGCCCATCACACTAGCCACCATTTTCGCTGTCCGGACCCTGGGAAACTGCCTCACGACCAGATTAACAGAGCAAAACCAGTTCGAGCCCAGGTCCCGCGCCGCAAGCGGCTGCGCAGTTCATTAAAATAGTGGAGACAGTGTTGTCTTTTAATGCACTGCACTCCACGAAGAGCAGGAAAGTTTGGCGGGAGAGAGAGATAAAAGAGGAGAGAAATGACATACAGAACCCGCCAAATAGTTGAGGTGTGGGAGGGAGGAGGGAGGTGGGGACATTGGTGATGGGAGATGGGTTTGGGTGGAGGGATGGGTGTTGGGACACTGTAGAACCAGAACTCTACATGAGTACCTTTCAATTGTATGTCTAAAGTGGTGTAATAATATTTTGGGGGAAAAATAGTAAAATAAAATTAAATCGGAAAAAAAAATAAATGAAAAGATTCAAAAGAAAAAAAAAGATTTCACATTCCAGGAGACTGTCACCAACTTAATAAGATCCTAATATAATTTTCATTTGATTTGCCTTGAATTGATTTTTTTCACTGGAGATTAGAGGGCATGTTTAGTATAGAACCTAGCTGTTTATCTGTAGATGAAGAAAACTAGATAGTGGCCAGTGAGTAGATGGGGGAAAGTGTTCCAGTATGTTAAGAGTGGTGTTGAAATGGACTCTATAGTAACGAAAATTCTGTAGAAGAAGGATTTGAGAGGGTAAAACAGTGGCTGACTTTCCTAAGAAATTGATGGAAAATGAGGGGGAAGAAAGGATTAGGTTACTCTGCAGCTGATTAATATGGAGTCACATCAGAGCTATTGGTTAGACAAAGCCATAGTCTTTCCTGTTGAAAGGTTAGTTACTTAAAATAAGTGGATCCATGTCACTTGAGAAGTACTAAAATTTCCCTGTGCCTAGGTTTTCTGTGCCATTGATTTTATTTGCAATTGTTCTACTCCCTTTCAGCAAATTGCGCCTTCTTTCATGTAGCTTGTATAATCAGTCGGCATAGCTATTATTTTCCCTCCTCTTGTCCCACTTTTGATATTGTTGTGAAGACATGTTCACAAAGATGTGGTGCTTGCAAATTCTGCTGTCGCGTTCACTGGGGTCTTACTCCTTTTAGTTGGGGTACTGGCACACATACTGGCTGGGAATCACACCAGCATTAGTTGCAGTGTTCGTGTCATGCTGGTAATAGTGCATGCCGGTGGTGGTGGTGATGGTGGGGTGTTGCAGTCCTTTCCTTAGTGTTTACACATCATTTTAACTGTGATTGTTGAGGGACTGCTCCACTTACTGAGGTGCAGCTGGACTGTCAGAGCAGAGCCATCAGGCACAGGCAAGCAGTGTTGCTGGATTCTGCTTAATACTTGTGACAGCACCAGAGATTGAACTCACGCGACTTGCTTATATTGTTGTCGCCACTGAGTCATTTGCACACCCGGAGATAGGAGTTGAAGCCAGGGCCTCACACATATAAGACAAAAGTGCCCTACTGCTGAGCTGCATTCCCAGCAGCCCCCTGTGACATTTATAAAATGCTAGTGCTGTTCCTAAGCTCCTTGTTCTCCTTGGCGGCAGATGGAAAGAACCATATTCTCGTGGTTGGAATTTGTGTGCTAGCTCATGTTTCCTGTACTTGGCCTTTTAGGCTGCACATGGTCCGACTGATGCTGTTGGAGAGACTGCTGCAGACCTTGCCCCAGTTACGAAATGTTGGAGGTGTCCGTGCCATCCCATACATGCAGGTATCCCTCAGTTCCCTGCGCCTGTTGCATTAGAGTTGGACCATCCTGAAGCATGCCCACATCTCTCTCCAGAGACTCTGCAAGCTTTCTTAGGAGTTGGGTCAGAGACTAATGGGATGTAGTTTTGAATTGCAAGTCACACAGCTGTTCATTTTATAGATGAGGGGGTTCCTCATCTTGGTCACAGGCAAGTTTATTTGAATGTCCATAGTCATTCAACCTAGTTATTCATAGAACCAGGAACGAAAGCCTGCTCCAGAGAGTGTTTGTCTATCATGCCTAAGTACTAGCATTGAAGTGAGATCCGGTACTGGTTTTTCCACTATCTTCCTTTTAGTCAGAATTGTTCTTTTTTTTTAAATATTTTTTTTTTTGCTTTTTTGGGTCACACCCGGCAATGCTCAGGGGTTTCTCCTGGCTCCGTACTCAGGAATTACTCCTGGCAGTGCTCGGGGGACCATAGAATTGTTCTTTTTAGTGATTAGCACACTGCCCAGTCTAAAGCCACTTGATTGGAAATAATGTAGGTTGATCCATTGGTAAGCTTTTGCAAAATATTTTGCCAAGTGGTATATGTGGCAGGTACCAAAATTTGACTCTAAACTTGTACACCTAAACTTGGAGACTTAAAAATTTTTCATGGATTATATAGTTATGATTGACAAGGAAGCTAGGGATTGGGATTTCTTCTGAAATAGTCTTTATGATTAGGGTAGTTATTCTTTAGGGATTAAAAGAATTCATATTTGATCTCTCTTGCTTTCCAGGTCATTCTTATGCTCACAACAGATTTGGATGGAGAAGATGAGAAGGACAAGGGGGCCCTGGACAATCTCCTTTCCCAGCTTATTGCCGAGCTGGGCATGGATAAAAAGGTACAGTCTCGCTGTGTGGAGAACGAGGATCGGTTGGACTCCGTTTCACTCTGTCAGAGGAAGTTCACCTGGTTTGGGGGTACTAGGGGAACCGTTCACTGAAGACTTTAGTTCTGTTAATTCACGGAAGTGTTTTTAGTGGTCCAGAGAGATAGTATAGAGTTATGGTACATGCCTTAAATGCAGCTGGCCCTATTTGGTCCCTGGCAGCACAGTTTTCTAAACATCATCAGATGTGGCCTCTAAGCACCACCAGAGGTGACTCCTGCGGGGGCTGAGTGACAGAGTCCCCAGCACCTGTTGACTGAGAATCATTGAGAGGAGGCTCCAGATCTCCTGAATGCCACTTGGGAGCCCCTCCCCCCCCCCACCACACTCCTCAAACAAAGGAAAAAATTTGGTGTAACTGCTTTAGCTCAGATCTAGCTTGAATTTGAATATGGGTGAGGAATGAGACAGAAGTATCTGTCCTCTTGAACCTTTTCTAGCTGTACAAGTGAAAACAAGAAATTAGTCTGTCTCCTGATCTGGCTTCTTCAGTGTATCAGTCTTTAGATAATCTAGATTTAAGTATCACAGCTTGTTTTGTGACTGATTCCATCTAAGGAACATGTATTTAGTGCTGATAGACTGAAGGGAATCCTGTTTTGCTATTACCTCAAAGTTAAAATGTGAGCTTCTTTTTTTTTTTCTTTTTTGGATCACACCCAGTGATGCTCAGGGGTTATTCCTGGCTCTTCACTCAGGAATTACTCCTGGCGGTGCTTGGGAGACCATCTGGGATGCCAGGGAATCGAACCTAAGTCAGCAGCATGCAAGGCAAATGCCCTACCCACTGTGCTATCACACCAGCCCCTAAAATGTGAGTTTCTGAGCTCTGCTTCTGCCTGCCTGCAGGATGTCTCCAAAAAGAACGAGCGTAGTGCCCTAAATGAAGTTCATCTTGTAGTGATGAGACTCCTGAGTGTCTTCATGTCCCGGACAAAATCAGGATCCAAGTCTTCTATATGTGAGGTATGAATTTTAAGTTTGCATGGGATAGGTAGGCGATTGTCTGATTGAGGGCAGGGTGATACTCCTCTGCTGGGCAGAGTTGTTACTCAAGAAGACTAAAGTTCTGAGTGGTTATCTCAAGCAGCGATGCTGCCTTTTTTCACAGTCCTGCCCAGGCCTGATCTTTGCCTACAGTCCTTTTCAGTGGAGGGGTAAAGCATTTGGAAGGACTATTATTGAAAAGCAGGGCCTGTTCCGCAAGGTGCAGTGGGGCTAAGAGGATTCCCTTACTGCTTGTTGCTATAAGGTATGGTAATAAAGCAGAGAGAAAGCAGGGTGTATGTGGTGGAAAGGAGATTAACACAAAGCGGAGAAGGTAGAAATGGAGGCTGAACTGCATCCAATTTTAATGAGCTTATGAGCTGTGGGGTTTGCTGGGATTTGCAAGGCTCTCGTAATGGTTTTATTTACAGTAGCTTTTCTCCTGCTTTTTTATTCATGTGAGTAATCAGCCTTTCTCCTTTGGAAGCTGATTGTCCAGGAAGAACCCTTACTGGGAGAGTGGGATTCCTTGAGGTGTTCAAAGTGGTCATAGTGAAAAGTTTTCAGCCCTTGAAATGGGCTGCTTTTCTAGTTGCCCAAGGAGAAAGAACAAACCCGTCCCCTCTAGGTGGAAGGTCTGTAATTCTTGCCTCCTTTCCTCTGGCACATGTGTGTTGGAGATTAGAGCTGAGAACCAGTTTTTGTTTACTCTCATCATGGGGTTCAAACGGGTTGGGAAAACATTTTGTTTGAGTTAATCTGGAAACTTTTAGTTGCAGAGATAGAATAATTCCACTTCCACAACAGCTAATTCTTAGACGGTTCTGTGTTGCCTACCTCCCAAGCCCTCTCCGCTTTTACACATTGTTCTTTCCTTCTCCCCAGTCATCTTCCCTCATCTCCAGTGCCACAGCAGCAGCCCTGCTGAGCTCAGGGGCTGTGGATTACTGCCTGCATGTACTCAAGTCCCTGCTGGAATATTGGAAGAGTCAACAGAATGATGAGGAGCCTGTGGCCACTAGCCAGTTGCTGAAACCACATACTACTTCTTCTCCACCTGACATGAGCCCATTCTTCCTCCGCCAATATGTGAAGGTTAAGAGTTTCTTTGGGCAAAGAATCATTCTGTCCCCCCTGTATCTCTGAGAGTACTTGATGGGTCCTATGTTCAGAAAGTTTGAATAAGTAATTTGTGATTTCATGGTCTCAGTAAACAGGCTTGTGCAAGCAAGTCTGATCTGTCATTACAGTCTTGAGTTTTAGGGAATCAGACTGCATATCCTTTCACACTAAACTTCCTAGAAACAAATGAGGAAGTATGAGGTAGCGATGTCAGTGGCATGCTGTGTACTCCCATTAGGTTAGATACTGCCTTTCTGATCAAGAGGTAAAGAGCTTCAACAGGTTTAAGAATAAGCTAAAGAACCTATTGAAGAGATTCTTTAACACAAGGGTAAAAAGCTAGGCTTTCAGGATCCCTTTCAGGTGCCCTGAACCTGCCAAAATGCAGAGCCAGGAGTGTAAGCCCTGACCACTACTGGGGTTTGTCCAAAAAAAAGTTGGGCTTTATGATCTGCTATATTTAGGAATAAGTCACTGGGCACAAGTGAACCCACTTACTAGTCAAGAAGATTGAATAAGTTATGTGTAATTTTGGTTAGTTTTAGTTTGCACAATTTAAAAAAGGAAAATGGATGGATGGATGAACATGGCATCTGCTGGTTGTAGGCTGTGAATGAAATAAGCAGAAGTAAGCATGGTATCTTTACCATGTAAAGTGCTTTATAAAACCAGTGCTTTATAAATTATAATTATTCTGCTTCTCTTCCATTTCAGACCACATAGTAGAATGAGATGGGTAGGACTAATTGTACTTCTTACTGCTTTCTCAGAATGGCTTTGGCAGTGTAGGAATTATGAGGCAGAAAACGTTAATCTGATCATACCCTCTTCAAACATTTTGGTAGCTTCGTATAACTTTTAGGCCAATTCTTACAGGATTTAGCTACCTATTTAACACATTCTCTTGTAACTGCCTTGCCTGCAGGTCAGTTTTAAAACTCCTGGTGTATTGTTCTTCTTTGTGTACAGTCTTTTCAGAAATTCTTTCCTTCCTATGTACAGTCCTTCCTTTTTCTAATTCCTAGTCCTTCAGTGCCCACTTGGATCTTGGGAAAACCTTCTCTAGTGCACCCTCTCTGACCTCCAGTCTGATCTAGAGAGCACCCTGTGCACAGACAGAGTCTTTCCTCCAAACTATCAATAAAGACCATGTTTTGTTCCTTTCCCAGTGTTTGATATAGAGCTGATAAGAAACTGATGATTGAGTATGATACATGTGCCCAGAAACTCCTAGGCTGCCCTGTTTCCCCTGTCATAGAGCGAGAACCCATCTCAACTGAGCTTAGTGATCCTACTACCTTGGATTTACATTCAGACTTTTTTTTTTCTTTTTTGGGTCACACCCAGCGATGCTCAGAGTTACTCCTGTATCTGCACTCAGGAATTACTCCTGGTGGTGCTCAGGGGACCATATGGGATGCCGGGGATCGAACCCTGGCCTGCACCGGGCGCGCCCAAGACAAACGCCCTGCCCGCTGGGCTATCGCTCCGGCCTTTACATTCAAACATTTTTATTTTATTTTATTTATTTTTTTTTTTATTATTTTCCCCCCCAAATATTATTACACCATTTTTTTTTTTTTTTTTTTTTTTGCTTTTTTGGGTCACATCCGGCAATGCTCAGGGGGTTACTCCTGGCTCTGCACTCAGGGAATGACTCCCGGCGGTGCTCGAGGGACCATATGGGATGCCGGGATCGAACCCGGGGCGGCACAGGCCGGCCGTGTGCAAGGCAACGCCCTACCCGCTGGGCTATCGCCTCCAGCCCCTATTACACCATTTTAGACATACAATTGAAAGATGCTCATGTAGAGTTTTGGTTCTACAGTGTTCCAACACGCATCCCTCCACCCAAACCCATCTCCCATCACCAATGTCCCCATCTCCCTCCCCCCTCCCGCACCTCAACTACTTGGCAGATTCTGTATGTCATTTCTTTCCTCTTTATATCTCCTTCCCACCAAACTTTCCTGCTCTTCGTGGAATGCAGTGCATTAAAAGACATTACTGTTTCACTATTTTAGTGGACCACATGACCTGGGCTCAAACTGGTTTTGCTCTGTTAATCTGGTCGTGAGGCAGTTTCCCAGCGTCCGGACAGCGAAAATGGTGGCTAGTGTGATGGGCGAAGTTTCATCCGGCTGCTTCCGGGACCCCCAGAGGCAATGGGCCAACCCCCAAAACCCATCTGCCCTCCTCGGGATCCCATTGTCAGCTGGGCTCTGCGCGAGCCCAGTTCCAGCCTTCCCAGCTGCTTGTGAGACTCTGCATACTGGCCCCCAGGCAGCTCCTGAGCGGGGCCACCAGGCTCGACAAAATGGAGGGGGAAAGGGCGACCCCGAATCCATCTGACGAATTCCCAGTGATTCCCGCTTCTGGGAGCCGCCTACCTGGGCTCGAACTGGTTTTGCTCTGTTAATCTGGTCGTGAGGCAGTTTCCCAGCGTCCGGACAGCGAAAATGGTGGCTAGTTTGATGGGCGAGTTTCATCTGGCTGCTTCCGGGACCCCCAGAGGCGATGGGCCAACACCCAAAACTCATCTGCCCTCCTCGGGATCCCATCGTCAGCTGGGCTCGGCGCGAGCCGAAGTTCCAGCCTCCCCAGCCGCTTGTGAAGCTCTGCATGCTGGCCCCCGGGCAGCTCCTGGGCCTACATTCAAATGTTTTTATAGGGGCTCCTCCACTGTATGTTTATAGTGGGGCTGGTCATTGAACTCATGACCTGCCACATGTTAGACATGGACTTTACCTATTGACGTCTTGGTATGTCCTTGGTTTATTTAAATATTTATGTAACCATGGGAACAGACTTTATGGAGGGGCTAGAGAAAGTATAGCCAGAAAGGTGGTTGCCTTGCCGCATGCAGCTGATCAGGTTCTATCCCCAGGAACCCCTATGGGTAATTCCTGAGTGTAGAGCCAGGAGTAACCTCTAAGCATTTCCTGGTTGCCTCAGTAACCAAAAAAAAAAAAGTCAAAATTTAAAAAAAAACTATGTAAAGTTTCAATTTTAGAAGCTACAAAACAGCTCTCATTTGAAGTCAAATCTTTGCCCTTATTTCATCTGGGGTGTCATCGTCATCCCCTCTCTCCTATACTCGCCACTTTAACTCCCATTTAGTTCAGGATCAAAAACAAGAGTAAATGCTAGAACTTTAAAAGCAAGATTTATCGACTGTAATCTTTGCATGTAAGTAGGTTACCCCCATAAACCTGGGCCTCGCTGGCTTTGTAAATCAACATTCAGTGAATATCCTGGCTTTAAAAGGCACGATTTGGGGCGGAGCGATAGCACAGTGGGTAGGGCATTTGCCTTGCAGGTGGCCGACCCAGGTTCAATCCTCGGCATCCCATATGGTCCCCGAGCACCGCCAGGAGTAGTTCCTGAGCGAAGAGCCAGGAGTAACCCCCTGAACATCGCCGGGTGTGGCCCAAAAAGCTAAATAAATGGATGAATGAATGAATGAATGAATGAATGAAGTGAATAAATGAATAAATGAATAAATAAAAATAAAATAAGAGGCACCATTGACTGACTACCAAGTAAGGGCTGCCTATAGAGCAATGGATCTGCCTTTTTCCTGTTTGTGATCATGGAAAATGGAATCAGGTTCTCATGCAATTTTCTTTTTTCAGGGTCACGCTGCTGATGTGTTTGAGGCCTATACTCAGCTTCTAACAGAGATGGTACTAAGGCTTCCATACCAAATTAAAAAGATCGCTGATACAAATTCTCGAATCCCACCTCCTGTCTTTGATCATTCGTGGTTTTACTTCCTCTCTGAGGTAAGCGAAGATCTCAAGAACGTGCCAGTGACGGTGAGGACAGAGGACTGTTAACAACCTCTGTGGTCTGCTTTCCTCTAGCGCTTGTGTAGTGCAGGTCACAGTGTCTTTCTGACCATATGTCATGTCTGTCTGAAGTATACTATATTGGCAAACTAAAGCAAGTTACCTGCTTCAATTTCTGATTCCTCTCCATATTTTGGTAACAATGTACAAGTTTAAGGATTCAGTTTCTACCAGAAAAAAAAAATACAGTAGCTAACGTAACAGATTTTAATATGGGTATTGGTTAAGTAGCTGTTGAAGAGCCAGTGAGTTTAAAGGGGACATGGAGCTAACCCAGGGTAGTAACAGCAAGAAGCATGGCTGTATTAACACTTAGGAGCCTGGTGGATCTTGGGGGTGCATTGCTGCTGCTTCAGGTTACAACATAGGTGAAACTGAAAGTCCTGATAGGATCTGAGCGATAGTAACAGCAGGCAGGGCACTTGCATTGCATGTTGCCAGCCCCAGGTTCGATCCCTGGAGTCCCAGATGGTCCCACAATCCTGCCAGCAGTGATCCTTGAATGCAGAACCCATAGTAAGCCCCGAACATAGATGTAGCCCAAACAACAACACAAATATTGACAGAAGCTGATCATTGGATCTAACTGTAGTTTCCAAGTTGGAAAAAAAGGATTGTTTATTCTGATCACAGCAGACGTACTGAAGCAAGTCCTCTTTCTTTCTGCTTTCCAAAGTTCTTCTTGTGTGCTCTATTGGCAGAACCTAAGAGGGAGCCAGCAGGCATAGAAGCAGTGGCTTGGGCCTGATTCTGAAATGGTTATCACAGGGTGTGGGTGGGTTTGGAGTGTAAGAAGAATGAGACTGACCTGGTAGACTGACGTTAGCAACCTCAACTGACAGCATCAGGCAGATGTAATAAGCCAACCTTTTCCTTGGCTCTTTTCCCTGAAAAAGATTGTAAGGTTTTTCTTAATGTTTTCTTTGAAGAAGAAGGACCAGCTTTCCTCTAGGTTTCTAAGTACTCTAGGGAAGGGATTCAGAATATTGCTCTTTTTTCTCTATGTAACCCTCTTTCCATCCTGCCTGCCTGCAGTACTCAGGGGCTGATATTGGCAATGGCCCACACAGCACTAGGGATTGAACCTAAATGCACGTCGTTCCGCATGCACTCAGACTGCTGAGCTGACCCGCCATCCCTTTATGCTTTTCTTTCTCCTGACCCCTGTAGAAAATGTTGATGACCACTAAAGACTTATTTGGACGTGAGGAACTCTCTTGACTTGTGTTTCTCACCACTTTTTATCATAGTAACTCACTCATAAAAATGCAGAGAACCTTGACTGGCACAGATACTGTCCTGGTGTCATTGATTCTGTTTTTCTTCCCTCAAGTACTTGATGATCCAACAGACTCCATTCGTGCGCCGTCAAGTCCGCAAACTCCTGCTCTTCATCTGTGGGTCTAAGGAGAAATATCGCCAGCTTAGGGACCTGCATACCCTGGATTCCCATGTGCGTGGGATCAAGAAACTGTTGGAGGAGCAAGGGATATTCCTCCGAGCAAGTGTGGTGACAGCAAGCTCAGGCTCTGCCTTACAGTATGACACCCTGATCAGCCTGGTACGACGGGGCCAAGGGCAGGAGACTAGAGTATGTGGTGAGGCTCATCTGAGGAGATGAGGTAGAAGAAGAGGATGGGGTGGGAAGGGACTTTCAAAGCTCGGTGAGGTTGAGATCCAGATAGAGCCACAATGCCTTCCTGGTGCCATTCCGTAGCTGCTTCAGGATCTGGAGTTTTTTCTCTGTAACCCCCTTCCAGCCTGGCAGCAGTTTTCCACCTAGGAGGAGGGTAGTGGCTTGAACTTCTTCCCAGAGTCATTCTCATGTAGGATTAATCTGAAATTTGTGTGACTTTGATGCTTTTTCTTGAATACTAAGAAAATAATTGAAAGCAATTGAGTATTGCTGCATGAGGATAAATTAGAGTGTGGCAATAAAATGGTTCTAGGAACTTATATGGGGAGCCGGAGCAATAGGATAATGGGTAGGGCGTTTGCCTTGTGTACGGCCAATCCAAGTTCAATTCCTGGCATCCCATATGGTTCCCAAGCATTGCCAGGAGTAATTCCTGAGTGCAGAGCCAGGAGTAACCCCTGAGCACCGCTGGGTGTGACTCCAAAATGATAAAAGACTGTATGTATGTATGTATGTATGTATGTATGTATGTATGTATGTATGTATGTATGTATGTATGTGTGTGTGCATGTATGCGTGTATGTGTGTATGTGTATGTTTGTATGTGTTCACATATATGCATATATGTGTATGTGTATATACACACATACATAAACAAGAACATTTAGAAAGAACATTTTCAGTATTAAAAGTTTTTAGTCTCTGCTATTGACCTTGACAAAATACAGTCAGTTGTATTATAGTTTCTCAGGTCATGGTTTACTGTTGCCTTATTGAGTACCAAGAAGGATCCCTTAAAATAGGATCTTTTGTGGTGGGAGTTGAGGTCCAGTGTGTGCACAGTACTTCCAGGTTCACCAGGGAACTGTTTAACACAGGGCTGTGTTCAGTTGAAGTCTGAGGTTTGACTGTAACCCCTCAGCGCAGTAGGCATGTTGTTGTTTGCTCCTCGGCAGGCTTGCCTACCCCTGTGATGGGTTTTCATTTCAGATGGAGCACCTGAAGGCCTGTGCAGAGATTGCTGCCCAGCGGACTGTCAACTGGCAGAAATTCTGCATCAAAGATGATTGTAAGCAACACTCCTTTGATTGCTGATACTCATTCCTTCAATAACTACTTATCTGGGCCACTCTAAGCACTGGACTGGATGCTAAAGAAGTTAATAGCCATAGACAGTTAAAAGATTTCATACTACCTAGCAAAGTAGAAGAATTGAAAATTAAAGAACAGATAAAGCCTCTTAAACAGAATTAGGGCTGCTTTGGGAGCAAACCGGGACTTCTAAGTCTGGCAGCAAAGCTACAGGGGACTAGATGGAGTCTGGAGAATCATCTTATTCCAAGACTTTGGGTGGGGCCCAGTTTCATTTTGTGGTTAAATACTTGCCAGATACTTTCTTAGAGCTTATGGTTTTCTTGGCAGCATCCCACAGAGGGATCCTGGACAAGCGAGGCTAGGACAGTTTGGACAGTGGAGAAGTTGCTACTGTTCTGCTTGTAAGCCTGGTTATGGTTGTCTCAGAGCTGAGCCATTGTCTCCTCTCCTGCAGCCGTCCTGTACTTTCTCCCTCCAAGTCAGTTTCCTGGTGGACGAGGGGGTGTCTCCCGTGCTGCTGCAGCTGCTCTCCTGTGCTCTGTGTGGCAGTAAAGTGCTCGCTGCTCTGGCAGCCTCGGCAGGGCCCTCCAGTGCTTCCTCCTCCTCAGCCCCCTCGGCCAGCAGTTCTGGGCAATCTGCTCAGTCAAAGTCGTCCACTAAGAAGAGCAAGAAAGAAGAAAAGGAAAAGGAGAAAGAGGGTGAGAAAGTCTGTATTGGCAATAAGGATGATGTGTTTTGATATTCCTGTAGTGCATAATTGACTCTCTACCTCCAAAAGGTCTTTTCTTTCTTCCTTTCATTTAAAAAAAATTTTTAAATATATTTTTCTCCCCACTGCAGTTTACAGACTTGTTCATGTTGATTTATTACAGGCATTCAATATTCCAACCCCTATTCCACCACCACTGTGACATTCCCTCCATCATTGTCACCATTTTCCAACTACCCTTCAAGCCTGCCCCCGTAGCAGGCCCACAGTAATGTATTTTACATTGCTTGGTGCAACTAAATGACTAATGGAGTGATCCAAAAGTACTTTAGTGAAAGAAAATTTATGAAAATTACTGTATCTCACCATGGGGACAATAAATCCTTGTCTGAGGGTTTACTAAGTTGTTATTACTAGGTAAACCCTCTGTGTTAATGTTTCTGTTAGTTGAGATTAGTTTGCTTCTACATTACATTGCCATCCAGTCTGGCAGCAAGCCAGCTGATCGCTCACTGCTTCTCATGGAACTTGGACACCCGGTATAGGTGATCAGGGTTGGGAGAATGGAGGTGGTTCCCAGACTCCCAAGAGTTCTTCAGATATATCTGTACAGGTTTTGTGGTTGAAAAAACATTAGCTAACAGACCCTTTTTCTTTGGGGGTCAGCGGTCATACCTGGCGATGCCCAGGTGTTACTCCTGGCTCTCCACTCAGGAGTTACTCCTGGCAGTGCTCAGGGGAACCATATGGGATGCTAGAGATTGAACCCAGAATGGCCATGTAGAATACAAATGCCCCACCCGCTGGACTGTCACTCGCCCTAACCAACAGACTTGTGAACAGAATTCCTCTTCTGTGTTACACTGTATATTTAGTGCCAGGCAGTCTTCTGCACCTTGTCCTGGGCTTTCTGGGGATATTATTGTATGTTTCATTTGTGGCTGCTTTTTTGCTCCCCAGGGAACAGTTAAACGCTTTCCAAATTAAAAACATTTCACTGCAACTTTCAGAGGTCGGATCCCCTCTCTCATCTGACAGCACAGCTGTACTGCCCTAGATGACTTCTTCCTACTCTTCCCCCTCAATCCCCTGGTCTTGCAGGTGAGAGTTCTGGCAGCCAGGAGGACCAACTGTGCACTGCTCTGGTGAACCAGCTGAACAAATTCGCAGATAAGGAGACGCTGGTCCAGTTTCTGCGTTGCTTCCTGTTAGAGTCCAATTCTTCCTCCGGCGCTGGCAGGCCCACTGCCTGACCCTGCATATCTACAGGTAGAGTTCGGCTGGGTTTCAGCACTCTGTGAGTGTGGAACCACAGGGATGATGCTATGGTTTGGTCTTGGTTTCGTGTTACATGTTCACGGTCATAACATCCGTACTTATGCCAGTATGAAGCCTCTTGATTATTATATATTTCTATGACAATTTACTTGCTCTTTTTTGCCATTAAGTTGCTGTCAAAAACAGATGATCTGTTTTCCACTAAGGAGGGGGAGTATAGGAGTTTTTAAATGACCAGACTTGCCAGTTGAAGCTAATTGTGACCATTTCAACCATTGAGTAATGTTGGATGAGGGGAGTCGATCACCCCGGAGACGCTGAAGTCTGACTTCCATGTGTGTCTGGATTGACTGTCGAGAGCAACAGAACCACTCACTCAACCGAGAGCTGGGGAAAGAGATACACTTGCATGAACAATACCTGAGCCTTGTTGAGAAAGGCCTCGGGATTTTCTGCCGCTTGGTGATATGCACTCTCAATTTATTTAGGAACTCTAGCAAATCTCAGCAGGAGCTTCTGCTAGATCTGATGTGGTCCATCTGGCCAGAACTACCAGCGCACGGTCGTAAGGCTGCGCAGTTTGTGGATCTGCTAGGATATTTCTCCTTGAAAACACCACAGACAGAGAAGAAGGTAATGATTGAATCCTAACTTCCCAGATATCGCCTCACCTTTTCCCTTGAGCTAAGAAAATCTTGGTCAACCCTGACAGCTGGTGCAATGTGAAATCTCTTCAGTGTTTTTGTTAAGCACTCCCAAGTATGTACACTACATAGATTATTATATAGTGGTAACTAAGTTTAATATGAAATTGACAAGCTAGTTAAAGTGAATGCACTGGGAAAAGAAAACATGGTTCTTTAAAGTTACTTGGGAAAGAAAGCAAGTACTCCTAGTCTTGCTGGCATCTCTTGTTTACAAACGGAGAGTGTTTCTGCATTTACGTAATCATTATATGGCTTCTCCATATAAGTAAAACTTGTCTTCCTCCCCAAGTTCTTAAAAAGTGAGCTGTCACCAAAACTGCAGGAAGTTATAAAGGAAACAGTCCTTTAAATGATTAGGAATTAGCTTCAGCTTTACAGGATTCTAGGCAGAGAAGTCTGATACTTTTAGGGCAGTTGAAACTATGAAACAAAAATCAAGGTATTTTCTCTCCCCCACCCCCTTTTATTGCACACTGTGGTTTACAAAGTAAAAAGGTTTTAGTAATACTGTTGATAGAAAGTTTCATACTTCAACACTACTCCCTTCACCAGTGTGTTCCCACCACCAACGACCCTTATTTCCCACCTACCCAATCCCCATGCCTGCTCCAGCAGCTGGCACTGATTGTATTGACTGTTAAAGCACATACATGGCAATGTTATTGATGAATCCATTTTCTTCCCTGTTCTTGGTTATGGGAGATCTGGTCAAATTCTGTTCTTGAATTTACTTTCTGAGTTTCTAGAACATGATTGGTTCCACTAGTTTGATGTACCGCATGACTGCGCTACTTGGGGAGAGCCGGATGGCAGCTCTCCCTTGTGTGTCTGAGTCTCTGCCTGATGGCCGATAGCCCAGAGGCAGTTCCTGGGCAGGTCCACCAGGCCACACAAAGGTATTTTCACTAAGACTTTTCTTTGAGATTTTAACTATGGCCCTTTAATTACTTTCTTTTTCAGTTGAAAGAGTATTCACAGAAGGCTGTTGAAATTCTCCGGACTCAAAATCATATTCTTACCAACCATCCCAACTCTAATATTTACAAGTGAGTTTTTTCTTTCTCCCAATTGCAAGCTTTGTCAACAGTGTGTATTGCTATTTACACATCAATGTGCTCTTACAAATTTCATAGAGATTGGTGGATCTCATATATAAAAGGTACTCACCAGGGGGAAGATAGGAAAGGAAAGAAAAATAGAAAAGGTACTCAGAATGAAATTACTGAGTTAGGATTTCAACAAGCCATTTAAGGAGGTTTAAGACTTTGAGTCTAAGTCACGTGAAAACAAGTTTATAGAAAATGATTACATTTAAAAATATTTTTGGATAGAAAACATTAATTAAACTGAATTCATAATTTCTGTGGTTTAACGTTCTCCCAGATTTACTGAGATTTAATCCTGGCAGTACTTGGGGGACCATATGGGATGCCAGGGATTGAACCCAAGTTGACCAGCCTTGTGCAGGGCTAATGCCGTACCTGCTATTCTATCTGCTCTGGCCCCAGCCATAACTTTCATTCTTTCCTCTTTCTCTGGGTGGAGGGCATCGAGCGACACCCAGCTGAGGTCAGGACTTAGTCCTAGTTCTCTGCTAAGGGGTCATTCTTGGCATTGCTGGAGGAACCGTATAGTATTCGGGTATGGACCTTACTGGCATCCTTCCACCAATCCCCCATCCCAGACCGGGTCATTTTCATGACTTCTCTGTGAAACACAGTGCTTGCTGAAATGAAAACTACCTTATGATGCTGAGACTGATTTCTTCCTTAGCACCTTGTCTGGCTTAGTGGAATTTGATGGCTATTACCTGGAGAGTGATCCCTGCCTGGTGTGTAATAACCCAGAAGTGCCGCTTTTGTGTAAGTGATGTCTTTATTCCTGGACAGTCCTGAGGACTCTAGGGATGTTGGGTTTCTCTCTTCCAGAGATTGATATCATATAGGTATCTCACTCCAAAATTGTGCTACCTTTCTTGCCTGTTAACCCTAAATATTTCTCTATGGGTGAAGAGTTGGGCATTGAAGATTTGTTTTGTGTTCAGACACACTGGGGTTTGTTTGAAGGGTATTCCCTGTTAGTGCTTAGGAGGTCACTCCTGGACCGTATGATGTCTGGGATTTAGCCCAGGCCGTTCATTTGCAAAGCATATGCTCCATCCCTTAGTACCATCTCCCCAGCCCCCAAGAAGGCAAGGTGGTCATTTACACTGAGCTCATGTTGGGTGTTTCCTCTTGTGTTTAGTACATCAAGCTATCTTCCATCAAAGTGGACACGCGGTACACCACCACTCAACAGGTTGTGAAGCTCATTGGCAGCCACACCATCAGCAAAGTGACAGTGAAAATTGGGGACCTGAAACGCACTAAGATGGTCCGGACTATCAACCTCTATTACAACAACCGAACTGTGCAGGCCATCGTGGAACTAAAAAACAAGTATGGGCTTTCCAGACTTGGGGGAGGGCAGCAGGCTTGCCAATGTTAGCTTTGATGGGTGAAATTAGGCTAGATAGCACTGATCTGGAGGCTTTGGTCCTCACTGAGCAGTGAAAGTGAAACATCAGGGGCTGATGCAGTAGTACAGCCAGTAGGGCATTTGCCTTTCATGCGGCCAACCTGGGTTTGATCCCCGTATCCCATATGATCCCCTGCGCACTGCCAGGACTATATCCTGAGTGCAGAGCCAGAAGTAACCCCTGAGTATCGCCAAGTGTGACCCAAAAAGAAAAGAAGGGAAAAAAAAATGCCAATTCCTGCTAAGCATGTTTAAGCATGTTGACAGATATTTCAATTTTATATTAAAGTGGTATTACTGAGTCAAATGGGAGCACAATTTCTAGTTTTTGGAGGAATGTCCATGTTTTCCAAAAGGACTGGACCAGTTGGCATTCCCACCAGCAATGAGTAAGAGTTCCTTTCTCCCCACGTCCATGCCAGCACTAGTTGTTCTTGTTCTTTTGGATGTTCAACATAGCTTTTGGAAAAGCAATCTGACTCTTGGGTAAAGAGTGGGTTCTTGTTTGAATGCTGCTACTCCTAAATGGAGAACTTGTTTATTCTGTTCCCTTAACTATAAACAGGTCTATTCACTTTAAGGGCATCATGTTAAGGATTAAATGAATATATGTAAAGTGCTTTGTATATAGTTTACTCGGTTGTGTTAGTATAATTAATTTCCCCTAAAGTTATTACATTCCTCTGTTTGATTCTGCTTGGCACTTGGTCCAGACTCTGATAGGCGCCTCTCTGCCTTTCTAAAGCAACCCGAACTTTGGTTTTTAAAAAAAGATAATACGATGGGAATTCAGCACTAGTAACCATCATTTTTTGTTCTTCTTAGGCTGTAGTATGGCATTCTTTCTGGTTAATATGATGCATACTTCTATTACTTTTCTGGAATTTTAAGTTACATGTAATAACTTAAAGCACTTAAGTGTTCTGTATACTTATTTATAGAGAGAGCGAGCAGTGGAAAGTTTTTTACAATTAGATTACTGTTGTTTTCCAGATATCTTTTTGTTTTCCAGATATCTTTTTCTTTTCAGAGTAACAACTCAATTGCCTTGATAAAGTGCAGGCAATAGTAGTACACTATTTACACTTAGTAAAGTGTAAAGTTCTGAGGCTGTCAGATCATCCTCACTGATGGTGAAGTGAGAGGCCGTTGGGCCTTACACCCATCTGTCTGACACTGTTTCTCCTAGGCCGGCTCGCTGGCACAAAGCTAAGAAGGTTCAGCTGACCCCTGGGCAGACAGAGGTGAAGATTGACCTGCCCTTGCCCATTGTGGCCTCCAATCTGATGATCGAGTTTGCAGACTTCTATGAAAACTATCAGGCCTCTACAGAGACCTTGCAGTGCCCCCGCTGCAGTGCCTCAGTCCCTGCTAACCCGGGGTCTGTGGGAACTGTGGAGAGAACGCCTACCAGTGTCACAAATGCAGGTAAATGCTTGTCATTCGTAATGGGGCCATGTCTGCTTCCTGTGCCCTTCATTTTCCATTAAGTCTTAGGGGATTTCAGAGTCTGTTATCATCATAGTTAGGATTATAGGTATATAGAATGTATGGAGAAAGAGGGAGGGGAGAGACAGACGGACTGGGTGGGGCATCGGCAGGCAGTGTAGGGAAGGAGATAAGATGGTGGGGTGGATGTAAGTGTTGTATGCTCCAGTTTGTGGTGGGCAGGGGCTGTGGTACTCCCTGTTTCATTCCGGTTCTTCCTTTCTTACTAGCTGGTTGCTGAAGCAAGCCTGATAGGAAAACAATCCTGATCTCTTTGTTACTGTCCCTCCAGTAATGCCAGCTGAGTTTCAGAGTATAAATGCGACATAATCCTGTCTTCAAGGTTCATCCCCAGCCCACTGCACCTCTGGTGCCATTCCAACCCCCACTCCCACCCCCTTCACCTAACACTTTGGTTCTTCAGATCTATCAACTACGATGAGAAGGATCCCTTCCTCTGCAATGCCTGTGGCTTCTGTAAATATGCAACCGACTTCATGCTCTATGCCAAACCTTGCTGTGCAGTGGACCCCATTGAGAATGAAGAAGATCGGAAAAAGGTGAGGGCAGATTCAGACTAGGCATATGATAGTGGCCTTGATCTGACTGTGGACAGAACTGAAGTGTAGTGAGTTTCTCCTTACAGGTCACCTTTTCCAACTAAGTACTATATTAGAGGCCAACTTTGGGGTAGGTGCAAACAATAGGATAAGATTTATTGGAACCTGTAGGTGACTGAGGAATTTGGAGAAATGTTCGTCAGTGATAAACTAGAGGCAGATAACTTTAGGTTTGGAAAAGCAAGAAGAAATTGATTTCCTTGCATTTGTCCCTCAGCCTACTTCAGATGGAAGCTGTTGACCTTCCTTTACATATTAGCGTGTCCAGAGCAAGTTCCCAGTCCATAGGATGTGGTGGGGCAGTCAGTCAGAGAGGACAGTTAAAAAGGAAGGACTTCTGGAGAAGAGCATTTCTCTCTGGAGCCAGAAGGGCAAAAAATTCAATTCCACTTGTGCTTTTTAATATTCTGTCATCTGGCATAAATTACGTCTCTAGCATACATATATAGTTACGCATATTGTGTTAGTGTGATACGTTTTATATCACTGTGACCAGTGTAGCACCTCAGAATTTTTGTTATGAGAATCAGATCTCCAGAAATTCAGTGCCTTATCTGGAGGAAATGTTTCAGTAAGAGGTTAGCAATTTCCATTACTTTGGGAAGTTACCATGCTCAAAGGCCTTGAGGAATGTTCCTGCCTTTTCCTACCTAGGCTGTGTCCAACATTAATACGCTTCTGGACAAAGCTGACCGAGTTTATCATCAGCTCATGGGACATCGACCACAATTGGAGAACCTGCTGTGCAAAGTCAATGAGGCAGCTCCTGAAAAGCCACAGGTAATCTGAAGCTGGAAGGACGTTTGGATCAGAACCAGGAGATTGTCCCTGAAGGACACCACAAGTGGTGAAAGACTGACAGTGTATGTCTTGGGTTGTAGGATGACTCGGGAACAGCTGGAGGCATCAGCTCCACTTCAGCCAGCGTGAACCGATACATCCTGCAGTTGGCTCAGGAATACTGTGGAGACTGCAAGAACTCTTTTCGACGAACTCTCCAAAATCATCCAGGTAAAGAAAGGAAGCAGCTTTAGCATGTCTGTCCAGTGTAGCTGATACTGCTCTCGAAGCAGGCCTGCTCTTCCCATCCAGCGGTTCAGCCTCTGAGGTTGCTCTTACTCAGCCCACGTGAAGCAGCAGATCTGGCATGGCTGCCCCTCATAGCTTTTCTGCAGTTGCTGGTGCCTCATAGAATGCCGAGTTCATTTCAGATAGCTGAGAATAATAGCCAGACACAGTCCATCTTTTTTAGTCGAGGGGTTACTGGTTTTCAAAAATTGAGTGCCCAGGGACCAGAACGATAGTACAGCGGGTAGGGCAGTTGCCTTGCATGCAGCCGACCCAGGTTCGATCCCTGGCATCTCATATAGTCCCCCGCGCACTGCCAGGAGTAATTCCTGAGTGCAGAACCAGGAGTGACCCCTGAGTATCACTGGGTGTGACCCAGAAAGCAAAACAAGAAATTGAGTACCCAGATTTTCTTCCTTCGTTTTCTAATAAGGCATGTTTACAGGCTAGGTAGGGTATGCAACTTCAGGAAATCAGGGTGGCTTCTATGGAGGGTGGAATATTGTAGGCATAGAGAGATTAACCATAGTATGGTAAACTGATCACAGACAAGGAGAACGGACAGTTTTTCTGCGCCCCAAATGACCAGTGCACTGTCTTTGCTATATGTACCTCTACTGCTAGCTTTGTTCTTCACCAGAAAGCATTAATGGGAGTTTGTTAATGGGAGATTGTTAAGGACAATCTGCTATTGGAGCTTGAATTCTTGCTCCATTCACCTTCAGGCTATCCCTGTAAACTTGTTTCTTTCTCTTTAGAAAGGGAATGAAGTAGTGTGGTAAAACGTAGAGGGTTAGGTTGCATAGCACAAGTAAAATAATTTTCTAGTTAACTTTCTCCTTTTTTATCATTAATATCTGTCTTTGCCTCTTATTGCTCCTAGAAAGTGTTCGCTTCACGCAAAGAGTTGTTGGAATATGATCTGCAGCAGAGGGAGGCGGCCACCAAGTCGTCCCGGACAGCCGTGCAGCCCACCTTCACTGCCAGCCAGTACCGCGCCTTATCTGTCCTGGGCTGTGGCCACACGTCCTCCACCAAGTGCTATGGCTGCGCCTCAGCCGTCACAGAACATTGTATTACCTTACTCGGGCCCTGGCCACCAATCCAGCGCTGAGGCACATCCTTGTTTCCCAGGGCCTTATCCGGGAGCTTTTTGATTACAATCTTCGCCGAGGCTCTGCAGCCATGAGGGAGGAGGTCCGCCAGCTCATGTGCCTCCTCACTTTCGGTCAGAGCCTGCGCCATAATTATGGGACTAGTCATTCTCAGTTTTGGGTTTTGGGTCACACCCAACTATGCTTGGGAGCTACTCCTGGCTCTACTTCCAGGGATCACTCCCCTGGTACTGGGACTCAAACCTGGGTCTCCTGCATGCAAAGCATACGTTCAGCCCATTGAGCGCTCTCTGCATTCTGGGGTTGCGGGCATTGATGATTGTGGGGCACTGGAAGGTACAGAGAATTGTAGATCTCACCACCAAGACAGACTAGCAGAGCACTAGAAGCTCTTGTTCCTTTGTAAATGGCATGTTTGGTATGTACAGAAGTGCCCCCTCATTTATGGTGTTGGTTTCATTGGCTTTGGATACTCAGTCAGCTGTGGTTTGAAAATACCACATGTTTTGGGAGAAGGAGAGTCACATTCTGTATTGTGTTATTATGCTCTATAGTTACAATTGCTTTATTATTTGAGACTTACTCTGCCAAATTTATAAATTAAGCTATAATACAGGATTTGTGTGGGGGGAAAATACAGTATATATTAAGTCTGTATTAACCACAGACAGGTGTCAGGCATCCCCAAAATGGATGTGGGGGACTTGGAAAATAGCTCCCACAGTTAAGAGAGCACTACTAAACACAACTCAATCTAGTGAGGTTTCCTGAGTGAGAGAGAAAGTAATGATGGGGCTTTCGACTAAAGACTACCGTTTTGAGCAGTTTGGTGGGTCTGTCTCCCCCTTTTATGTCTGTGCTGTTTAGTATAGCTGTTGAGCATTGCCGGACTGTGTTCTGGACTCCAAAGGAGCTCACTCCCTGCCCTCACGTAGCCCCCGTTGTAGATGGGGAGAGCAGAGCAAACTCATTTTCATAGCCGGTATGATGTTAGGAAATGACACTGGAAGAGAGGAGAGCTAGGATGTGGCTCTCATGGTGGAGGGGCTGCTGTTTAATGGAATGTGTTCAGTTCGGGAGGACCGGTCCACTGCGGAGACCCTTGAGGACATCCCAGGTAGCAGTAAAAGGGGAGAAGAGGGGTGAAGCTGATGTGAAGGACAACAGGGGAAAGGAGGAGAGAAAATAAGTGAGTGGTCCCTAAGGGCCAGATCTCTGGGCCAGTGTAGGAACTTTTGGTCTTATTTAGAATGTTTGAAAAGGCAATAGACGTGAGACAGGATGAGTCTTTTGGCCTAATACAGACGTAATCATGGAGTGCCATAGAGGGAAATGTGGATGCCCTTTTGGAAGCAAGGAGGGGGCAAAGAGAAGGTGATGAGGAAAGAGCAGTGGCCCAGCTGAGTCTGGGCATCTCTTTCCTGGAGGAGCTTGGATTCTGAGGAAAAAAAACCTTCCATACCAGTGCTTCTCTTCTTCGGTGTCTGCTGCGGGAATGGCTTTTCTTCTCTTTCTTTTTTATTGGCAAGCCAAGGTTTTGTACACTAAAGCTAAAGTCATACCGTTGAGAGGGCAGGAAATTGATTCCCTTTCTTCTGGACTCTTTCAAGTGAAGGGAAAGACACAAGGTAACAGGTTTTTATGTCTTTACTTCCCCAGAGACAACCCAGAAGCCACCCAGCAAATGAACGACCTGATTATTGGCAAAGTCTCCACAGCTCTGAAGGGCCACTGGGCAAATCCAGATTTGGTGAGCCTGACGGTGTCCCCTCTGTGACTTCTCCCTTCCATTTCTTCATCCCCTCAGCATCCTCTTCGCAAGTCTGTTGTGCTAAAACTGAGGGAGGAAAGAGGTTAGAGTGGCAGGGCTCATGTCCCAGAACAGCCTTCCTGGATCAGACCCCTTCAGAGGGAAAGGAGCGTGTGTGGTGGACCGGATGGCTGCACTACAGGGGTCTCCTTCTCTCCATTTTCTTCCCGATGGTGCCAACTCTGACCAGATATTTTTTGTTCTTAGTCCCTGTGTCACAGCCCTAGTTCTGGATTCATCCGTCAGACACTTCTTTACTCATCTCTCTTCCTGTTGGCCTTCTAGGCGAGTAGCCTTCAGTACGAAATGCTGTTGCTGACAGATTCTATCTCCAAGGAGGATAGCTGCTGGGAACTCCGTTTACGCTGTGGTGAGTTTGCAGGATACCTGGTTAGGACATTTTCAGAGGGAAGGAGGCGACAAGGTGGGGAATGTTTTGTGATCGTGGTTCTGCCTTCCCTTCCCAACCCCAGCTCTCAGCCTTTTCCTCATGGCTGTGAACATCAAGACTCCTGTGGTTGTGGAGAACATCACCCTCATGTGCCTGCGGATCTTGCAGAAGCTCATCAAACCTCCTGCTCCGACCAGCAAGAAGAACAAGGTATGGGGCTCACCAGGGCCCTGCGAGGGAAGGCAGAGGGGTAGCCCTTGTCATTCTCGGGCCAGCGCTCGGCTCTGCGTCTTCAGCGTCTCTCTCCTTAATCCTCACCAGGGGCCACCAATGCTTCCTTCACCCTTACTTCAGCAGAGATGGTTTGGGCATTTTTAAAAGGAAGGCTTATCAGCACCAAGTCAAGAGTAAAACAGGAATAGGAAAGCCTACCACATAGTGGGTAGTCTTGGGTGATTTATTTTTTCTGTAGTCAGGTCATGACATACAGCTCCCAGAGAACCCTTTTTCTATACCTCTCCTTTGCACCTGACACCTCACAGGGCTGAAATTTCAGTCTGTGGGGCAGATTTCTTGCTTTCAAATTCTGCTTTTTTGTTCATGGTGACTCCTCAGTTTCCCTATCTTAAAATGATAATTCAGTCGTGACCCAAAAAAGCAAAAAAAATAAAAAAAAGCATGCCCACTAGTGTTGGAACCTGTCTCCCTGCCCCCCACGTTCTGGGTTTCCTATCAGATGTCTAAGTAAATTTCTCTAATGGATCTGGAATGCTAAAGACTTTTTTTTTTTTGCTTTTTTGGGTCACACCCAGCAATGCTCAAGGGTTTCTCCTGGCTCTGCACTCAGGAATCACTCCTGGCGGTGCTCGGGGACCACATGGGATACCAGGGATCGAACCTGGCCGGCACAGGCCGGCCGCGGACAAGGCAAACGCCCTACATGCTGGGCTATCACTCCGGCCCTAGACTGCTAAAGACTTTTAGACTGGTCAGTATGCACACCTGGGTGTGGAGGTGTTCTGATATATCAAACAAACTCTCAATAAATGTAGTAACTAAAAGCTTTTTAGTTATGAAATTACTTTTTACATGAGAGTGTCTTTTTTATAGATAGGGTAAAAATTGGCAGTTTAATAAGGGCTCACTGTGGGAAGTTTGGATCATAAAAGAAAAAAATAACTTGTAGCAATTTCTTTGGTTTTTGTTTTATGTTCTGGGCCACACCCAACAGTGCTTACTCCTGGCTCTGCTCTCAGGAATTACTCTTGGTGCTTGGGGGAACATATATCTTAATTTTGTATATACTACACTTGTGACTTTGAATTGCTTTATGGTCCTAGTCTACATGTAATTTTATCTTATTTCCTAAAAATTAATTTAACCATACAGTGACTTCTTACTCCACATGTGTTAGAATGGCCAGATGCCAGCACAAGGAGAGTCCCAGATTACGAGGACACACGGAGCAGCGGGAACTCCCAGATAGTGCTGGTGGGAATAAGAGTGGCAGCCATCTTGGAAAGCTTTGGGAGGTTCTTGTAAAACTAAGTGGGCCGGAGCAGCAGTACAGTGGGCAAGGCATTTGCCTTGCTTGCAGCCAACCTAGGTTCGATCCCCAGCAGCCCATATGGTCCCCCTAGCACTGCGAAGTAATTCCTGAATGCAGGGCCAGGAGTAATTTCTGAGCATCCCCAGGTGTGGCCCAAACCACCGCCCCCAAAAAAAATACCAAACTCCTAAAATCCAAACTACAAAACTTAAGTATATATGCTTTTAGCCAGATCTAGCAGTTGTATTCCTTAGATTTACTAAAGGAATTGAAAACTGATATCCATAAAAACTGTACACACATAATGTCTTCTTTATAACCTTGACTCCCAAACTTAGAAGCAGCCAAGATGACCTTCAACAGTTAGTAGGTAAATATTACAGCATTAGTATTATAAGAAATGAGAGACTCACAGACATGGGGCAGAGCTGCTACTGGCTCTCCATGTGCCCAGCCGCTCACGGGCGCCGGTAGGGATGGCGGGTTCTAGCCCTGACCCGCCACCCCCGCAGAGCCTTGCTACAAGCCAGACAACCCCCTCTCCATGAGGGCCTCCATTTTCACATCCAGACTTCCCTCTCATCAGAACTCCACCCAGCAGACCAGCCTATCACAGCCCGGCTCGCACGGCTGCTTGCGGCTGTGCGGTTCATCAATAAATGCTGGATTTTGAGATGACTACAAGAGTATGCTACCCGCACGGCAGAGCCTGGCAAGCTACCCGTGTCGTATTTGATATGCCAGATACCAGTAACAATTTTAGACCTCATTCCCATGACCTGATGTAATGGTGTGAGGCTCTTTATGTTCCTGGAGCAAGCAGGTGCCCTTGGACTCTACTAGCATGAGACAGGACATATAGAGATGTTACGGTGCCCGCTCAAGCCAATCGATAATGAACGGGAAGACAGTGATACAGTGATACCTTGAAGAGTTGTTAAATTATTTGGGAGCCAGAGATATAGTATGGCACGTAGGGATCTTGCCTTGCAAACAGTTGACTCCTGTTTGCATGCAAAGGCAAAAAGTCCTACCCACTGGACTATCACTCTGGCCCCAGTAATAGTTTCTTGAGAGAATAAAATGAACGAAGCAGTCCTCTCATGTAAGGAAATTGGTACAGCTTAATGAATCAGTATAATCCAAATGATTTAATTTGTGACCTAGTATACATGGGTAAAAAAAAATTTTTTAATGTCTTAGAATATAAATGTTATTGATTGATTTCAGATTCTATATATTCTAGCTAATATTAAAAAAGGAAAATCCACAATTATTTAAGTTATTTCCTAGGGGCCAAAACAATAGTCCAGTGGTTCGGGTGTGTGCCTTGTAGGCGGCAGACCCAGGTTTGATATTTGACATCCCATACAACCCCTGAGCACTGCCAGGAGTGATTCCTGAGTACAGAGCCAGAAACAACCCCTGAGCATCGCCAGTTGTGGCCCCCAAACCTAAAAATAAATAAATAAATAAATTTTTAAAAATTTTCTTTAGTGGTATATTAAATTTCTTCCATATATTCCAAAACAAGATATTGCTATGGAACTCAAAGTAGCTATGCAAATCTCGCTGTCTTGGTATTATAGCCATTAAGTTATTTTCAGAAATATAAAGCAGTGTCATTTTGTTTCTCTGGATGGTTTTGTTTTGGAAGATACTGCTTAAATGTCATTAATGTTATAAATGATTGTTATATAAAAACAAATGTAAATGTATATTTTAAGTGAATTAATATTTTAAGAATTTGGTTTAAATTTTAATGTGGCAATGATAAAATTGCATATAAAAAAGGCTCTTGGACCTTTCCATTTTGAAGTGTTTTATGGAGTCCAGAGGCCAGACATTTGAGAGCCTCTAGGTCAGAGTACCATCTGGGGCACTGTGCTCTACAGGCTGGTTCTGGATAGTGATGGCCCTCATATTCTGTGACTGCTCGGTGATGCCTTAAAGATTGTTTAGGAAATCAGCCCTGGGATAGGAATTAGTGAATGCAGCTGCAGGATTGGCTATGGCATCCCAGCTACCGCTTACCCTGCGCAGTTGAAATTGGTTGTCTAAAGCTCAGTATAGATACCCTGCTGCTAAATTTAAACAAAATACTTTAATAGGAATACATATTAGTGTCTGAAAGATAGAATTATTGGTCCTTGCAGTCTTGTCTTTGTATGTATCTTTCTGGGATTATCGTTACCATTGTACTGAGCCATACGGAACCATAGGTCCAGGTATGCTTCTCACACACTCTCCCCTTGTCCTCTTTCCTCTTCAGGATGTTCCGTAGAGGCCCTCACCACAGTTAAGCCATACTGCAATGAGATCCATGCCCAGGCTCAACTGTGGCTCAAGAGAGACCCCAAGGCATCCTATGAAGCCTGGAAGAAGTGTCTTCCTATTAGAGGTATGTCCAGTCCTGGAGGAAATCTGTCACTCTTGCTCCTAATTTGCAGTCCCCTGTTCTGTTACTTTTTCTCATCTCTTCCTGTACTCCTTTGCCCACCAGGGATAGATGGCAATGGGAAGTCCCCTAGCAAATCAGAGCTTCGCCACCTCTATTTGACTGAGAAGTACGTGTGGAGGTGGAAGCAGTTCCTGAGCCGGCGGGGGAAGAGGACCGCCCCTTAGATCTCAAGTTGGGCCATAACAACTGGCTCCGACAGGTCAGTGACCTCCTTCGAGCTTGGTCCTCGCCCTGCTAAACCCAATCCCATATGCCAACACTGTGTATATTCTGTCCCTCTCATAGGCTACTCTTTTTCTTTGTGTTTCTTGTTTCCTTTCCAGTAGGAGGCTGGTTCCAGCACATTGGACTGGCCAGAACAGGTGTTCTGTCTGTCCTTAGTAAATGTTTGTACTTTCTGCTCTCCTTCCTCCTACTTATGGAGCTGATTTTCAGTCCTTGCACTCAGCCTTTCTCCAGCTTTCACATCTACTCTTAGCCACTGTTTTATCTTTCTAAGAATGTTTGAGAAATCTTATCACTTGTATCAGTTGTTTTCCCATTGTCCAGTAACATCTCCATATGTCCTGTCTCAAGCAAGTGTAGCCCAAGGGCATCTGCTTACTCCAGGAACAGGAAGAGACTCAAACCATTCCTTCAGGTCATGGGAATGAGGTCCATAATTGTTACTGGTTTTTGGCATATCAAATACAACACGGGTAGCTTGACAGGCTCTGCTGTGTAGGTGGTATACGCTCAGTAGAAGGTTCTCATTTTGAGCATTTACTGGTGAACCTCAATGGGGAGAGATCAGCTTTTCTCTTGGGTGAAGCTCTGAGGAGCTGTGGAGTCCGGATGTTGAGAATGACTGACCTCATGGTGTGGGGGTTCCTCTGGCTTCTTTTTTTTTTCCCCCTCTGGCTTCTTGCTAGGCTCACTGGGATGATGGGCCACAGCTAGAACCTGCCTAGAAATGTATACAGTATATAAATGTGAAAGATCCTGGGAAGGACCTCTTCCTAACTGCCAGTACTAAGACTGTTACACAGCCTCAGAGCGCGCTGGTATAGCTGTGGGTCTGGAGTGTCTCTCTTCCAGGGTTGCTGGCTGTGGTGGTTGGAAGAGAAAATATAAGTAATTTTACTTATTTATTGGAAGCAAGTAGCTTTACTTAAAGAGTATAGGAAAGAAGAGAGCCTCATAAAAGGGTCTTACACTGGAATTGCAAAGGAATTACACTGAGTTGGGATGTGAGTATGCCCCTAATTTTATTTTGAGTACATCATTTGTCCATTGACATATAAATTAAGCAATACTTGGTTATAGACGATGTAAGTATTCTAAATAGACATCTTCAAAACAGATTACGGAAGTCTTTGTTAAGGAGTGTACCTGCTTATCTTTTTATCAAAGTGCAATTGTGTTGATACTTAGTGGAGTGGAGACCTCATTTGTACTCTGTAATAGTTGAACCTTGTGTTAGCTGCTAATTTTGCCATTTTGATCCATGCCCAGCTATGCTCAGGATTCACTCCTGGCAGTGGTCAGGGAACCGTAAGTGGTGCTGGAGATGGAACCAAACAGCAATCAGAGACTGTATCCAACACAAGCACCTTAACACTGCTACTATCAGGCCTCTGATTTTACCTTTAACCTTTTCTTGGAATGTGCCCCGGAACTTCGGAATGGGTGACGGACGATCACCTGCACCAGGGTTTCTTTCCCGTGCCTTGCAGGTGCTCTTCACTCCAGCAACACAGGCTGCACGACAGGCCGCCTGTACCATTGTCGAAGCACTGGCCTCCATTCCTAGCCGTAAGCAGCAGGTCCTCGACCTCCTCACCAGGTACTGTATAAACAAGGTGGGACGTGGATGGTCAGTTTTCATTCAGAGCCTTACCCCCTTTCCCAGGGAATTGTAGGCCAATATGGTGGGTTTACCTGAGGCAAGCCTGTAGCCACTTCCTTTTTATGTGGAATACCACAGAAACAAAGTGGTAACAGATGGTTTAGTGGTGGTAGTAGTGATGGAGCATGGTCCAGGGGATAAGGAGTAGTAAAAGCAGCAGCACCAGAAGCTGATATTTATTGAGATCTTATAAGAGTGTAAATGCTTGGTATATATTGTCATTTATCTTCATGACAGTGAGGGCTTAAAGCATGTGAATAATTTGCCCACCTGTGGGCAACATTTGCATCCAAGCAGTGTAATTAAATTCCAAAGCTCAGGTTTTAGCCACTAAATGATATGATAGCTTCCTTCTAAATTTGTGATCAGAACTTGGTCTTGCTGCTAAGATAAGCACTGTTCAGATATTGGTGTTTATTGTCGCAAGTGTTTATTGTTCATCATATTATGTTTTGTGTTGTATGCTCTAAATTCTTCGCAAAGTGTGGGAGTTCCCCGCACTTAGTCGGTTTTTTGGGGTACTGGCCCTTGATCCCTCTGAGAGGGCAGGAGAGGGAAGTTCGAAAGATGGCAGGGAAGAGAGGAACTATTAGAATTGCATGAGCTCTGGGGTTCTCATTCCTCCTCTCCTCTCCATGGCAGCTACCTCGATGAGCTGAGCATAGCTGGGGAGTGTGCTGCAGAGTACCTGGCTCTCTACCAGAAGCTTATCACCTCGGCTCACTGGAAAGTCTACCTGGCAGCTCGGGGAGTCCTGCCCTATGTGGGCAACCTCATCACCAAGGTATTTTACTGTGTTCTCTGATTCTCTTCATTGTCCTCTCTCTCTCGGATAGAAACTTCATGGCGGTCATTTGTACTGCGAAGAGCTAGTTATTGAAAATGTGGTATTTAGACAGTTTCCAGTTATGTATGGGTTTTATTTTGTTGGGATTTTTTTTGTTTGTTTGTTTGTTTTGTTTTGTTGGCTCTTGGGCCACACCCAGCTATGCTCCATGCTTACACCTGCTCTGTGCTCAGGGATCACTCCTGGCTATGCTCTGGAGACCATATGCTGTGCCAAGGAGTAAACCCAGGTCAACTACATGCAGATCAAGCACTTTACCTACTATACTACCTTTCCATCCCAGTTTCCAGTTTCTTAACTAGGTTTAACATTCCTTTTACATTGGATGCCCTTAACTGTTGTGACTGAAAGGAATTTTGTGAAAGGTCAGCTTGAAGAATCATTAAAATAAAACCCATCACATAGTACTTCCGACAGTGCTCTCTCTGGGAGTGAGTCACACCTGGCTCTACTCTGGGGACTGTGAGGTCCTGGGGATGAGACCTCTGCCTCTTGCATTGTAGTGTACTTCAAGCTCTTGCCTTCTTCAGCCCCTGTGGTGTTTCTCTGATAGTGTCGCAGGCTTCTGGGCAGAGTGGGGATGACCAGGGTAGGCTATTTTGTCATGAACTGTGCTTATTGTCTTCAGGAAATCGCCCGTTTGCTGGCCCTGGAGGAAGCCACCCTGAGTACAGATCTGCAGCAGGGTTATGCCCTCAAAAGTCTCACAGGTAGTGATGGGTACCTGGCCATTCCTTCGGGGCACTCTGGCTGGGCATAGGTTGGGGCCGACCTTTTGTTCTCTGCCTGCTGGGGCTGACTCACTTCTCTTCTGTGTTGGCTCTGCATTTTTGCACTATTTGTGCTGTTCTCTGTTGACTGGCTCATTGAGCACCTGCACCATGCCAGTCATAAAGTAGCTTTCCCTTGCTTTCAATGTCACGAATCTTCATTACTTGTCTTCTGATCCAGAGTTCATGCAGCTTTCTCCCTGTCTCAACAGGCCTTCTCTCCTCCTTTGTTGAGGTGGAGAGTCCATCAAAAGGCATTTTAAGAGTTCGCTTGGTGGGGACTGTGCTGAATGGGTACCTGTGCTTACGGAAGCTGGTGGTGCAGAGGACCAAGCTGATCGATGAGACCCAGGATATGCTGCTGGAGATGCTGGAGGACATGACCACAGGTAGCCCTGCCGGTGGCCCTGAGCCTGAACTCCTGTCATAGGTTTGCGTGACCACCCTAGCCTGATTCCTCAGCCAGATGAGGCTAATGTTATTCACAGTCAAAAATAGTCTCCTCGGGGCGGAGCAATAGCCCATCGGGTAGGGCATTTGCCTTGCACGCGCCGGCCTGTGCCGCCCAGGTTCGATCCCGGCATCCCCATATGGTCGCCCGAGCACTGCCAGGAGTAATTCCTGAGTGCAAAGCCAGGAGTAACCCCTGAGCGTCGCGGGTGTGACCCAAAAAAAAAAAAAAAAAAAAAAAAATAGTCTCCTCTCTCAAGAGGATTGCTTTCTGGAACTGTAAAACTCCGTCCTGACTTCGTAAATTTGCACATTGTATGTTGACTTTTTAGAGAAAAATGGGTCACTTCTTTATTGTCTTTCATTGGTTCTGAAAGATTCTAAGCCATTAGTTATCCCATCAGTTTCCTCGGTTTTCCCTCCTAGAACTCTGCTGTCCTTGTCATTATCAGCCATGTCACCCTTTTACCCTTTTATAATGTTCATCTTATTGTATCTTTATGCTGAGTTTGGACATTTTGTTTGTTTTGTTTCCCTTTTGCCTCTTTGGAGGTGCTCAGAGGTTACTCCTGGCTCTTCATTCAGGAATTACTCAAGTGCTTAGGACCATATACCATATGGGATGCCAGGGATTGAACCTGGGTTGGCTGCATGCAAGAACACCCTACCTTCTGTGCTGCCGCTCTGACCCCTGTTTGGTTTTGGTTTTTTGAACACACCTATCAGGGCTTTCCTGACTCCAGACTCAGGACCGTGCCTTGCTAAGGATGGAACCCAGAGCTCTGGCATGCAAATTGTGTCCAGTCCTTTGAGCCATCTCCCAACCCTGGGTGATTTATTTATTTGGGGCAATACTTGGCAGTGTTTAGGGGATCATGCAATGTGGGAATTGAACCCGAGCCTCCTGCATACAAAATATGCACCCTTTGAGGTATTTCCCTGGATGTTATTTCATTTTGTCATTCAGCGCAGTGATTTCCACTATGTGGTCCACTTCCTCTACCCATTGAGTTCTATATAGATTCATTCTGTCACTATTTTTTGGCTTGCGTTTTCCATCACATTTATTATCCTTAAATCAAATCAAGCTTATTTCTGTTTGACTTAAAGTTTTTTGAACTCTTAATAGATCTGATTCTGTTTTCTCCTGTTCCTTTAGCTCATCTTCGTGGTGCCTTAAATCTTGTATTTTATGATGTTTTTTACTATGAGCTTATGGTTTGGGAGAGAGACGAGTGTGTGTGTGTGTGCATGTGTGCGTGCGTGTGTGTGTGTGTGTGTGTGTGTGTGTGTGTGTGTGTGAAACATATACTGGCAGTCCTTGGGCCATATGTGGTGCTAAGGATTGAACCTAGACTTCTGCATGTACATGCACTTAACCTGTCTCTTGCCCCTATTTGGGGTCTGCACCAGTGGTGCTCAGGGCTTTCTCCTGGCTCTGTGTTGAGTCGTTGTCGTCCCCCTCAAACCCCCCAATTAGGGATCATATATGGTGTTGGGGATCAAACCCAGGTCTCGGTGTACAAGGCCTAACCACTATACTGTCTCCAGCACCACACCCTCTACTCTAGTGTCTTCCTCCTCCATTATTGTCCCAGTGTTGTCATCCCCTCTAGCTTCCTACTCAGTTTCCGTTGTCTTTAGACATTTGTTATTGCCCTGCCTTTGTTCTTGAACCCTACACATGAGAGCTGTCATTCTGTATGTTAACCTCTCTCTCCTTACTTCACTCCATATACTTCCCAGGCCAGGAAATCCATCCTGGTGCCATTTTCATCAGCCCATGCTGAGCTAGTCTGTGGCTTAGTGAGAGCCTTTTTAAAATTCCTTGTTCTGGGGCCGGAGCGATAGCCCAGCGGGTAGGGCGTTGGTGTTGCACGGCCGGCCCATGCCCGGGGTTTGATCCCCGGCATCCCATATGGTCCCCTGAGCACCGCCAGGAGTAATTCCTGAGTGCAGAGCCAGGAGTAACCCCTGAGCATCGCGGGTGTTACCCAAAAAGCAGGAAAAAATAAATTAATTAATTAAAAATAAAATTCCTTGTTCTTTTCTCCTTGTGTGATTTAAAGTTGTCTTTTTTGCTTACAGAGTATAATCTGTCTAACCTTTCAGAATGGATCTTGCATTATAACTTCCCGTTGCTTTGATTGGAATGTAGTTAGTATCATTAGTGACAGTTTTTAAGATTAGGAAAGAACAATTCCCTTTTTTCAGGGAGAAAATTTTATAATTGCTGTCGGCATCAAGACATGCAACTGTGATGGCACTGTATTGCTTTGGGTGGTTTTTTTGTGCATGTGATTTTTTTTCACCTTTTTGGGTCACACCCAGTGATGCTCAGGGGTTACTGGCTCTGCACTCAGGAATTACTCCTGGTGGTGCTCAGCGGACCACTTGGGAATACTGGGGGATCAAACCTGGGTCGGCCTATGTAAAGGCAAATGCCCTACCCACTGTGCTATCACTCCAGCCCCTGATTTGGGTGTTAAGGCTTTTATATGGAATGTGGACTTCGCTCCAGACTTTCAAGTTCATAGTATATGAATAGTGCCATCCCTGTGAGATACTGAAAGACTCAGGTTGAATCTGCTATTGGTGTTACTTCATTGAAAATATTTTCTTAGGTTCTGTATGTGAAGTTTTTTCCTAACTAACTTGACCACTTTGATTTCCGGCAGGTACAGAGTCCGAAACTAAAGCCTTCATGGCTGTGTGCATCGAGACAGCCAAGCGTTACAATCTGGATGACTACCGGACTCCCGTCTTCATCTTTGAGAGGCTCTGCAGCATTATTTATCCTGTAAGCAGCAGCATACTTGCTTCAGCCATCTTGCTGGGAAGCACTTGGTGATTCATTGTGAACATGGACAGTCTCAGTAGTGATGGGCATACTGTATGGGTCAACATTTTAGAAAGCTCCATTGATAGAAACCAAGACTTTTTGTTCCCGATGGGAAATCTAATAGCTTTCCATGTGAATGAGAGTGGAGTGTTTCTCTCGGTGCCCACAGAATCCATGTTGCATGATGCACTCTGCAGGCCTCTGCCATCCCTCTTCCCATTTGGGCTCATCCGGCCACCTTCCTTTACTTTAGGAGGAGAATGAAGTCACTGAGTTCTTTGTGACCCTGGAGAAGGATCCCCAGCAAGAAGACTTCTTACAGGGAAGGATGCCTGGAAACCCATACAGCAGCAATGAACCAGGCATTGGGCCTCTTATGAGGGATATAAAGAACAAGATTTGCCAGGACTGTGACCTTGTGGCTCTCCTGGAAGATGACAGTGGAATGGAGGTAACAAGAACAGGGTAAAGCTGACATGAGCTGGGTTCAGTACAGGTTTCTCCTGATAAGTAATAGATTCTGGGAGATAGCTTGCTCCATTTCTTCACCTATAGAGGGACCAGTGATTCCCAGGTATCTACCTCACCAGGTGTGAAGGTTAAGTACCTGTAAAGGATTCTGCCCAGTGTCTGGCATGCAGTGCAAATAGTTATTTGCTCTTGCTTGTTGTATCAGGCATTCTTTATAATTCTTGTGCTCTAGCAAAGGATTCTCAGTGATTCCAACTTGAAATAGTACAGTGTGTAGGGTGCTTGCCTTGCTTGCACCTGACTGGGATTTGATCCCTGACACCTCTTATGATACCCGACGAGGAATAATTCCTGAGCACACAGCCACGCATAAGCCCTGAGCATCAACACATGTGGCCCAAAAACTGAGAGAAAAAGAAACTTATTATGTACAGACACTCTAGTTGCGATGCAGGTATCTGGCCCTGTATCTGCTACAGACAGCCTCCTGTTCAGAGTTGTCTTGTATGTGGTTATCTTGCTTTCCTAACTCCAACTCCCATTTAGAGTTATCTTGTGTGTGATGAGAGAACATTGGGTGAGAGAGGAATAATAATGCCCTTTCTGGCGCTGATCCTGAGGTGGACTCAGGAGTGGAAAAGGTCCTTAGTGAGGGGGACGGGGGTGCCCTGAAGTGTCGGTCACACATATGCATTGTTTAGAGCACGAGTTGGCAGATCTGTGGCACCTCAGAATGAATCATTAAAACTACTTACATAAAGTGCCTTTCGATCATGACATTTACTTGCCTTGCAGTTATTTGGAGTAACATCATCTGCTTTGCTTTTCAGCTTCTAGTGAACAATAAAATCATTAGTTTGGATCTTCCTGTGGCTGAGGTTTACAAGAAGGTCTGGTGTACCACAAATGAGGTATGTACACACACACTCTTTCTCCCCTTCCTCCATCACTCTCTCCTTCTGTCTCCGCCTCCTCACCCTCTCAAGAATGGGGTCCTTACTTTCTGGCTTGAAAATGAGTGGTTTCCCTCTTCTGATTTACCGCAGAGAACCGTTGTTAATAATCACTTAGCTGATTTGAGACCGCACTTCTGAAGCTTGCTTTCTCCTTTTTGTGTTTGTGTGGTAAAAACTCATCCTCCTCTCCTTTGAGCCATCTGCTGAGTAAAGGTCGAGGACCCTTAGAAGTCAGTGGTTTTGGAGCTGCATGCCCTGGGTTGGGGTGTGAGAAGCACAGTGGTGGGATGCTGTTCTTCACGCTTCATCTGGAGGACTTCTGATGAGATCCTCAGGCTTGATGGGCCTGATCTATGTGCAGAGCACATTTCCAGTGGCTGTGTCAAGGAGCATACTTTCCCTTGAATTGAGAATCAGGCAACTTTCCTTGAGGCGGCGGGAAAGGAAATGAAGGAGGTGTAGCGCTCTTGTCCCTTACGCCACCTCTGTACCGTCTGCCCACTCATGAAAGTCCTTGTCTGCCTCCCATTTCGGGGGGAGGGCATCAGGCTAGGGTGACCCACGTGCAGAGCACACACCTTAATCCCCGTGCTGTCTCTTAGCTCCAGCCCTTACCTCTTTGCTTAATCACTCTCTGGTAGTTCCTCTCCTTTCCCTGCATTTCTTTTTCTCCTTCCCATCTCTCTCTTTCTGTTCTGGAGTTCTTTAGTAAATGAAATCAAATTATTTAATTGCATAAGCTAAATGCCTATGGAGTTTAAGAAGTTAAATTCAGGGCTGGAGCGATAGTACAATAGGTAAGGTGCTTGCTTTGCATGCAACCAACTTGGGTTTGATTCCCAGCACCCCATATGATTTCCCGAGCCGGCTAGGAGTGATCCCTGAGCACTGCCAGGTGTGTGGTCCAAAAACTCAGCAAAATTAGTAGTAGATTGTTGACACATTTGGGCCTTGAATTCGTTACATATTTTACTTTTCTCCTTTCTGTTCTCCCTTTGTGCTGTGCCTAGTTAGTATTAGTGGGTTAGTGTTAACTAGTGGTTAATCTGTCTGCCAATTTGATAGATACAGCACCATTGGTAGAGGGAAGTGTAGCACAGAAGTCTGCCTTTATTCTGCACCTTTCACTATTGAGCCTTTATATTAAAATAGAAAAGTACAGATTTATTTTAAGTTTTACTTATTTGTATTAAATCATCACGAGACAACATTTATGAACAGTACAAATTTGATTCTTGATGCACGTAAGAAATTAAGACCAAACTCTGAGCACCCTTGTAAAATGGTGGTATGGAACCCAGAGAATGAACATAGGCATCCTTTTTACAATCTGAGGTATCGTAGAAATGGATTAACTTTGCCCCTCCTACCTACTGTTTTTCCTGATAAATGACCCATCTCTCTAGCTAACACTTAGATGCCTATTCTTTTTCTTTCTCTTTCTATCCATGTTATTTGACTCTTCTTTCTCTTAGGCATTCTTCTGGGGCTTCCTTTGCTGGAAAGAGTTTTGGGACTGACCTTTGTGATTGGCTCTTTTCTCCCAGGATTTTCTGTCATGAAGCGCTGAGCATGGGTCAGAGGCAGAAAGCTTGTGTTGGTGTAGTAGGCTCTTGCTTTCCTAACAGTGCAGTTCAAGCCCATTTCTCAACTCTCGTAAGGGTAGTATATGTGCTAGAATCGTGAACTAACATGAATCTCCACTTTAGTGAAATTGCTATAGCCTACTAATTTATAAAAAGTTCATTTGAATCATTCCATTGAGTTATAAATTTTACTTGTGCAAATTTCTATGAGTAGTGTCCTTGACGCATAGTTCTACTGAACATAGCAGCTAGTCTAGATTCAAAGATTGTGTAATCTCTATTTTTCATCTGAGTCCTGAAACTTGAATCAAAGTTCTTTGAGCTAATTAGTCTCCTTGACCTGATTCCTTGAGTATGATTTCCATCGGTTAAACAGAACTTCTACTTCTGAAGGAGGTAGGGGCTTGAAACTAGACCTGGACTCCTTGGAGGATAACTGAATGAATAGTCTAACCGAGTTCTCACAGCTTAGCACAGAGCAAGGCGTTCTATAATAGCTTTACGTTGCTTAATGAAGTTACTGAGGTCACGTCTCTGAAGTGCTTTACACTATTCCTCACCTGTGGTACACATGAAATGCAAATTACTTCCTTTCCCTTGAGTATTTGTATTCTGGATTTTGTGGTTAAGACTATAAAGAGAAATAGTAGCTGTCAACATTGCTAAGGCTTCTGTTGTGGCCTTTGCATTTTCTGGACCTGTCTACAAGTATGTTTTTCTGCTCAGGGAGAACCCATGAGGATTGTTTATCGAATGCGAGGGCTGCTGGGTGATGCCACAGAGGAGTTTATTGAGTCCCTAGACTCCACCACAGGTATGATCCCTTTTTCACACACACTGTTGCACATTGAATTTGAGGTTTGGGGTTAACAAAACGTTTGTGACTTAGAATTTAGGGTTGTTTTAGGCAAGTACCCTCTTGTATATCTGAGGAAAAGTTTACTTTCTGCAGAATCGTGCAGGTATCTGTGGGCTGTTCCAGATTCCACAAAATTTTGGGTTGTGGAAAAATCAGGGGAAATGCAATTAGCAGCGGGTGAGTTGAGATTTATTTTTTAGGCTATTATCTCATTGATGATTGTGATCTTAAAATGTCATATAAAAATAAATATAAATAAAATGTCATATAATTGAGAAAATAATTTTAAATTGGCTTAATATAAAATGTCTTATAAAGATTTCTAAGAGTGAGATAGTATAATTTAATATCTAATATCAACGCTTTCATAATGCAAAAGTGAAGTAACAGCCTGGAAAATTGCTCTCTGTTCGATTCCATTTTCACCCTTCCCTCCATCCCCTAGATGAAGAAGAAGATGAAGAAGAAGTGTATAAGATGGCTGGTGTGATGGCTCAGTGCGGGGGGCTTAGACTGCATGCTGAACAGACTGGCAGGGATCAAAGACTTCAAGCAAGGACGCCATCTCCTAACTGTGAGTTGGAGGCAGCAAGGCGGAACCATCCCTTTTTTTTTTTTTCTTTTTGCTTTTTGGGTCACACCCGGCGATGCTCAGGGGTTTCTCCTGGCTCTACACTCAGGAATCACTCCTGGCGGTGCTCGGGGGGACCATATGGGATGCCGGGGATCGAACCCGGGCCAGCATGGGCCGGCCACGTGCAAGGCAAGCGCCCCATCCGCTGGGCTATCGCTCTGGGCTCGGAACCACCCCTTCTGCTTGGGCAGAGACCCCTGTGGGAAAAAGCTGTGACCACTTAAACCTGGAGGGCATTTAACCCTGAAGGCAGGATGGTGCATGGACCAGTGCAAGTCAGAAATGACCTGGCAGCTCCCCTAAATTATCCGCCCTTTGGGCCCATTCCTTCTTCTCTTCCTGGTTTGCTTGCCCTAGGAAAGCAGGTGTGATGATAGTCTGGTGCTGACTCTCTTCAGTCTGTAACCCCGCCTTCACACCCCCACCCAAAAAAGACAGAAGAAAACTCTTCTGCTCTCTAGTAGCCCTAGTAATGCCATAAAGAGCCACAGCAGTAGTATTAGTATTGCTTTGTAAGTAAACTTAGAAGCAATCCTTTTTATTCTTTTCATTCATTCATTCATTCATTCATTTGTTTGTTTATTTATTTTTTGCTTTTTTGGGTCACACCCAGTGACGCTCAGGGGTTACTCCTGGCTCTGCACTCAGGAATCATTCCTGGCGGTGCTCGGGGGACCATATGGGATGCCGGGATCAAACCGGGCCGGCGCAGCCCAGCCGCGTGCAAGGCAAATGGCCTACCCGCTGGGCTATCGCTCCAGTCCCAATCCTTTTATTTTTTGGTAGAATTTTATTTGGCTGTTTAAGTTATTGCTAAGGAGTCCATAGGCTCCACAGTTGCTGCACTACACTGCTATTTTCACCTGAGAAGATACATGAACATTTGTTGGGAACATCTGTTGTGCCCACTTTCAGATGACCATGTGATTCTGAATTCCCTTAACTAGGAGTCTGAGAGTTTTTACCTTCATTATTAGAGTCTCAATTTGTACTAAAATTGCCCTCAAGGCAGTCACCTTGAGGTGGTCATCACCTGTGCCGTAAGGGATTCCATAACTCACCATTGTACAGGTGGTAGAAATTGCTGTTCAAAATGCTCACGTGGCGTGAGAGCCAGGCATCTTCCCATATTTCACTACGGATTCTTACACCTGCCGATCTCTTCCTTTTAGAGGCAATACCTGCTGGTTGTACACCACTCTTGTTTGACATTTCTTTCCCACATCTTACAGATTTTTAACTGCCTTACCTTGTCAGGTGCTACTGAAATTGTTCAGTTACTGTGTGAAGGTGAAAGTCAATCGGCAGCAACTGGTCAAGCTAGAAATGAACACTTTGAATGTTATGCTGGGAACTCTAAACCTGGTGAGTATGTGAACTATAAAGAAAGATACAGCGTGAGTCTCAGAAGTCTTGTTACCAAAGGGACCTAGCCTAGGGTGGAACGAGTTTGTGGCCTTTCACTTACTTCGTCCATCCAGCTGACTGACCCTGAGGCTCAGTTGCTCGGGCACTTTTTCCTCCTGTTGTCCCACTCCTTGACACACACAGGAGCAGGTTTGTTCCTTTTTCTGAATTCAAGTCAGAGAAAAGAGGAAGTTAGTCCTGAAAGCAGTCAAGTGTGCACACCAGTAGAATATGTGCCCCTGCCCTCGGGACAAGGGAAAGCACCTGAACTACCGCATTGCCGACATCCTTGAAGCCCACATACTTGCTTCAGAATGCGCTGTAGCCTCCCTCCCAGTCAGCAGAGAGTGAGTGTGGATGCTGGCTCTCCTCCAGGCACTGTTGGCTGAGCAAGAGAGCAAAGACAGTGGCGGTGCAGCTGTGGCGGAGCAGGTGCTTAGTATCATGGAGATCATTCTGGATGAGTCCAATGCCGAGCCCCTGAGTGAGGACAAGGTGAGTGGCATCTGCTTTACCCCTCTGTTGACTCTGGGAGCCCGCACCCTTGTTGCCAGCTTCACTGAGCATAGCCAGGAACGATCAGACCTGCTTAGCTCAGTTCATGGTGAAATCATTGCACTGCAGCCGGAAATTGTGTTTTCAGAGCCCCCCACCAATAAAGACTTTCTTCTGTGGGCTGAGGATGACTTTGTGATAAAGCATATACCCCACGTGTGAGGTCTTTGATTCAGTCTTTAACACCCTTTCCTTACCACCACCACCATACCTGTGCGTGTGCACACATGTGCGGGAGCACCTTTTAAGTTGCTCTCAGATATTTTACCTTCTCTTTGCAGGAGACTGAGATTATACTGTTAACATTTTTTGATTACCCAAGTTTAATTGCCATTACAGAAACATAGAAATGAAATTATCAAGTGCAACTAGGCTTTTGATTATTCCCCAGGATGTACTGAAATCCTTCCAAAGGGCTTCTGATGGCTCTGGGAAAAGTGGGTGATCTCTGGAGACCAGATGTAGATTGCAGCCGATGTCCTAACCTCAGTTAACAATCCTTCCATCCTCTTTCCTATGCAGGGCAACCTCCTCCTGACAGGTGACAAAGACCAGCTTGTAATGCTATTGGATCAGATCAACAGTACCTTTGTTCGGTCCAACCCTAGTGTGCTCCAGGGCCTGCCGCATCATCCCGTACCTTTCCTTCGGAGAGGTAGAGAAAATGCAGATCTTAGTGGAGCGGTTCAAGCCATACTGCAATTTTGATAAGTACGTTGCTTGGGTTGTGTATGGCTGAGAGTCCCCACAAAACCCTGACCTGTTTGTCTGAACCTAAGGAAGAATCAGCAGTCTTTCTCGGTTTGTTTGTTGTTTGTTTGTTTGTTTTGTATGTGCCTGGACTAAAGGGACATGGTCTGGACCGGAACAGTAGTACAGAGGGCAGGGCACTTGCCTTGCACTTGTCCAACCTGGGTTTGTTTGATCCCAAATATCCCATATGGTCCCCCAATCACCACCAGGAGTGATCCTGAGTGCAGAACCAGGAGTAACCCCTGAGCATTGCCTGGTGTGGCCCCAAAAACAAAAACAAAAAAAAATTTTTTTTTTAATTAAAGGACATGGTCTAACTGGGGAGTTAGTGATTGAATTCGATTTCGTTAGATTAAGTAGGCAGAGAAGGTGAAGAAGAAACAAGCCAGAATCAGCAGATTGTCTGTCTGTCTGTCTGTCTGTCTGTCTTTCCTTCTTTTCCTTCCTTCCTTTCTTTTCCTTCCTCCCTCCCTCCCTCCCTCCCTCCCTCCCTCCCTCCCTCCCTCCCTCCCTCCCTCCCTCCCTCCCTCCCTTCCTTCCTTCCTTCCTTCCTGTTGTTGCTTCCCAGACATGCTATGTAGTCTTCCTTTGCTTTGTAGTTGGATGGACAGATGGCATGGGGTATGACAGGATGTAGGGGCTCATGTGTGTAAAACATGACCATTGCCAGTCTGATGAGTTTGGGAAAGAGTGACGGGGGTTGTCTATTGTGTTCAGGAGTTTAGCATGGTGTTGTAGGCTCCTGAAGCTAAATTGTTAGCTAATGGGCTGACAAGATGTTCTTCCGTGACCCTCTCACATCCTCACGCTCTCTGTAGGTATGATGAAGATCATAGTGGCGATGACAAAGTCTTCTTGGACTGTTTCTGTAAGATAGCAGCTGGCATCAAGAATAACAGCAATGGGCATCAGTTAAAGGATCTTATTCTCCAGAAGGGAATCACCCAGAACGCACTTTCGACTATATGAAAAAGCATATTCCCAGTGCCAAGAAGTAAGAGGCAGCTTTGTTGAGTGACTGCTTTTCGTATTATCTGAGCATGAAGTGTCCTTGTTCCCTTAGTTCTCTTTGGGGTTTCCCTCTCCTTCTGGGAACTACCAAGGTGACCACTCAGGCATCACAGTCCTTTGAGACTGACTGTAAGAACACGATGGCAGCCTTTTGGCTTCTGTTTAGCTTACTCATTGCTCTCTGGCTTCTCTCCACTGGGCTGGGTGGTCCTTTCATGATTTCTGGGCAGCTTGGAGAGTCACATTTAAACAAGCCAGAATCAACAGCTGGTTTTCTTTGCTTCTCTGGCCTGTTAATAAGTATTCCTTTTTGCTTTATAGTTTGGATGCTGATATCTGGAAAAAGTTTTTGTCCCGCCCGGCCTTGCCATTTATCTTGCGGCTTCTTCGAGGTTGGCCATCCAGCACCCAGCCACCCAGGTGAGTGTTTGGCATACTGATGGACTTTTTTCTGGAGACAGAACGTGTGTGAAGGAACTGTTGACTTCTGATTTCCTACAAGTGAATGCTGTTGGGCCTGGAGGGGTGACTTACCCTAATGAGTAGCGCTCTGACGGTGGGAGTGAGTTTTGGGGCCATCGGGTTCATCTCTGTGGGGAGGATTAAGTCAGACTTGTGTCTATCTCATACAAATCATTCTTTTTGTGGGGCTTCATTATCTTACGGGTTCGATAATGCTTTTCACTTGCTCAGTAGTGTTCCTGCTGTAGCTTCAGCACAGCCTCTTGAACCATTTACCTTTAAAAGTATCTGGATGGTTTCCAGTTGGGACTGTTAAAATCACAGCTATGTGAACATTCATGAGCAAATTATAGGAATAGGTTTAAGGGACAGCATGACCAAGAGTGCAGTTTGCTTTGTATAATAGTGGCATCTTTAGTTTTTTATTTCGTTATTGTTATTGTTGTTTGGGGGCTGCACCTGGCGGCACTCAGGGGTCACTCCTAGAGGTGCTCAGGGACCATCTGAGATACCAGGGATTGAACCTGGGTCAGCTGCCTGCAAGCAGACACCCTACTCGCTGTACAATCTCTCCAACGTTAGCATATTTGGTGTTGAAAAAAACAACAAAATCCTGCCACACTTTTTTTACCCCCTTGACTACCTACCATGGATCACCAGTCACTGATCTGGGTATGTCTTTCCTGGGTCACACAAAAAAGTACAGGAACATGTGAAGTCTTTTTTTTTTTTTTTTTTTTTTTTTGGTGAAGTCTTTTTAAGGAAGTGAAATATTCCCAAAGTGCTAACAGTCGACAGTTTATTGGCTCCAGTTGGGGTCAGGGCACCCGTAGTACTTGTGCCCTGAAGTCCGCAGTGAGGGGAAGAAGTCAGCCTTCACCAACCTTGGCCTGAGCAGCTCAGATGTGCTCTGTTCTCCGCCCTGCCTCTCTTCTAGAGTGATCATTTTACATTACCACAACATTGAGTGCGCCACTCTCCACCTCAGCAGCATTTGGTGATGTCACTGGTTAATTACAATCTACTAAATGTATAATGCTAATTCGTGGTTTTAATTTGTATTTCCTTAACAACTGATTATGCTTGTCAGAGTCTCACGAGCTTCAGGTGGATTTTTTAGTTAAATTTATGTTCATTTCTGATGGTATTGTCTAAGAGGATTTGTTTGGGGTCTCCTCAGTGTGTTTTGGAGCCACCAGGGCTATAGCTCGTGTTCAAAAAGCCATATGGTGCCTGGGATAGAATTCTGGCCCTGTGCATGCATTCCTCCTCCTCCTGTTTGTTAATATGAGCACATAGCATCTGCTTGAAAGCATTCCAAGAATTGAAAACAGTTGCCATGTGATGGTGAGGCATGCACAGGAGACCTAACGATGAACATGATAGCATGATACTGGCTCACGCTGTCCAGGGGGAGAGGAGTATGGGTTTCCCACTGGGACAGTGTACTCGGAGGGACGTGCCATCAGTGGGAGAAAGCATTTGGCACGCTTTCATCATGATCTGGGTGGGAGTTACTGGCAGCCTGAACTGGTGAGTGAGGTACACAGGGATTGAACTTCACAGAGCTGAGGAGACAGAATAAGTAGACTTGGAGGTTGATTTCATGTGGGGAGTGTGCACACCCAAGTGTTACATACAGTGTTGATTTTAGGTTCAGCACTTAAGAGCGTGAGACATGAGAGAACATGTCATTTTGCTGAGGTACAAAGTTGAGGCGTATATCCTGTGATAATAGATTTATGAGCTAGTGAGTGAGTGAGGTGAGTGCTGAGCTTTCACACTGTAGGTTGGCTTTGTTGTTGTCAAATACACAGTGATTGTCACTAGTTCGCTTGTGCTGGAGGTGGTGAGGATTCCAGTGCCTCTGACCTGGCTAGGTGAGCACATCGGCCTTCAGTGTCTGTTTGGTGGCTAGATGCTACACAACAGTGACTGCAGCCTCGTCAAACCAGGGCCTTCTTGTTCATGCCATCAGTATTGTAGTGTAGAGAGATGGTACAAGCGGCAAGTCTCTTGGCCCCTCGTGTGGTCCTTGGCTGGTCCCAGTTTGATCCCATGCACCACATGTCCCCCAAGCACTGTCAGGAGAGATCTGTGAGTACACAGCGTCTGGCTCAATCTCAATCCCTGAACAATACCCAGGATGGCCCCCAGATGCAAAAATATATATGCTCTGTGTGTGTCTGACCACCAGGGTTGTGTGTGTGTGTGTGTGCGTGCGTGCATGTGTGTCTGACCACTGGAGTGTGTATGTTCACTCCTGTATGTGCTTTGAATGGTGGGGAGTATGTGTGATGCTGGGGATCAGACCTGGCTTGACCGCATGCAAGGTTAGCCCGTGTGACCTCTCTAGCCCCAGGTTTTTTGATTCACTCCCCTGTTATAGTCATGTCTTCAGTTTGCCAGATGGAAAGATGCCTGTGCTGCTTCTCCAAGGTCTTGTATGCATGCTCCTTTCCATTTTGCTATACCGGGTGCTTTATGTCTCATAACCACTCTGGGGAAAAAGAAAGTTTTAGAGATGAGGACTTGAAACTAACTCAAGAGTATCATGACTGGGTGGCCCAAGTGATAGGACAGTGGTCAACCTGAGTTCAATTCGGGTACTCCATCTGGTCTTCAGAGTACCGCCAAGAGTAATTTCTGAACCCTGAGCACAGACTAGGAGTAATCCCTGAACATTGCCAGGTTTAGCCCAGAAACAAGTATTATGACTGGGTAGGACCAGAGGGATGGTTCAGCAGGCTGAATGCTGGCTTTGCATACAGAGGCCTGAGCGAGCACTTCTGCCAGGCACATTCCTGAAACCACCCCCACACCCCCAAGTATAATCACAGGTCAATAACAGAACTGACCCTCCCATTTGACTTGAGTCTCTTGGAGTATAAGCTCAACCAGGTGCTCAGCAGAGTGCAAGAGATTGTCCACATTCTGTTGTTGCCTCTGAAGCCTGAAGCTCTTAGAGGGAATGCTTGTCCACAGTAGCCGACATGCATTTTTTTGTCTCATTGGCAGGTTCTGATAGGAACTGATTCCATCACAAACCTGCATAAACTGGAGCAGGTGTCCAGCGATGAGGGCATTGGGACACTGGCGGAGAACTTGCTGGAGGCACTGCGAGAGCATCCGGATGTGAACAAGAAGATTGATGCAGCCCGCAGGGGAGCCCGAGCTGAGAAGAAGCGCATGGCCATGGCAATGAGGCAGAAAGCTCTGGGCACCCTGGGCATGACGGTAAAGATACTCCTGAGTCCCCACGTTTTTGCCCTCACATTGATGAAGAGGCGGCAATGGCATAGGGAAGGGAGAAGTAATAGGTGGCCGGAAGAGGTTAACTGGGTGTACTGGGCGTTGTGCTGGATGCTTTACCCTCTTTAATCTTCCCTTAGAGCTTAGGGTTCTGCTAAACAGACTCAGAGGCTAAAAGACAAGTTCTTAGGAAATGTAAAGATGGTGGTAATAATTATTGTTCCTCAGAGATGTTCTGTATGCTGGTCACTTTCTAAGGCACCTCTATAGAGTTTTCTTTTTTAAAGCCCCTCACATGGTTCTGTGAGGTTATTCTGATTTTTCAGAGTGAATTGAGAAGTGAAGGAAAGAGGCCAAGGCACAGAGTAGGTGACTGAAGGATTTTTGAGCCTTTTTATGGGACGTGAGGCTCTGTGTTCTTGTCACTGTCTCCCCTGGAGGAAGAGCAGTCCTGTGTAAGCCTTTCCAGAACAGCACCACGAATGGGAGCAGTCGGAGAAGTGCCATGGAACTTGGTGTTGCTGGCACTGTACCTTGGTGTTGCTGGCACTGTACCTTGGTGTTGCTGGCACTGTACCTTGGTGTTGCTGGCACTGTACCTTGGTGTTGCTGGTACTGGGAAAGGGTCTTCGGGGAGAAAGTGACAGCTTGCCAGGGATCCAGCTAGGTGGCTCTCTGCCCCAGCACTCTTGGAGAAAAATGACAAAGGATTCTGAGTCTTAACTAGCTAAAGAGATTGCCTTTCCTTGAAACGGGGCTACAATTATGAATAGTAGGTCAGTCCTGTTTCCAAGTGTACCCAGACTCTGGCAGCAGCCAATGATGGAAAGCCCACCTGACATAACACTGCGGGCTTCCCTCTGCAGACCAATGAGAAGGGCCAGGTGGTGACGAAGACCGCACTCCTGAAGCAGATGGAGGAGCTCATTGAGGAGCCAGGCCTCACATGCTGCATCTGCAGGGGAGGGCTACAAGTTCCAGGTACAGTCTCGGGTCCAGGTTCTTGTGGTCAGCATGGAGGCGGCGTGCTCATGGCACCACTTGGCGCCTTGCCCTGGTGGTGCTCATCGCCTGCTGGCCTGGCGTGTTCTTCCATAGACTAGAGCATGGCATGCATCCTGTTGCCTTTGAAGAGGCGGGAAGGCAAACTACACAGCTGGCTCTCCTTGGCTCTTTCCTTCAATCAAGTTCCCATGCCCACGCTTTATATAAACGGGGTGATTTTCTTTCAGCCTTCAGAAGACCTAGTTTGTAGACTCTAGCCCAGGCTGCTCTGACTCCAGTTCATTGTGTGTTAAACAAGGGGGCTGAGCGATAGCACAGCGGGTAGGGTGGTTTGCTGTGCATGTGGCCAACCTGGGTTCGATCCCTGGTGTCCCATATGTTCCCCTGAGCACTACTTGGAGTAATTCCTGAACTCAGAGCCAGAAGTAACCCCTGAGCATCACGGGATGTGACCTCAAAGAGCAAAATATTAAATAAGAGGCATTTTACTAAGGCAGGGTCACTCGTTCAGTGCTGTTACTGGCAGCCACCCCTGCCAGGTGATTCTTTTTTTTTTTTTTTTTTTTTTGCTTTTTGGGTCACACCCGGCAATGCTCAGGGGTTACTCCTGGCTCTGCACTCAGGAACTACTCCTGGCGGTGCTCGGGGGACCAGGTGATTCTGTCCAGGTCTCTCTGTCCCTGTGGTGGCAATTTGTGGCCCCTCCGTCTACCCCGCTGTCCCTGGAAGAGGAGTCACTTCCCCTCTGCCTTCTTCACCTCCTTCCAAAGCCTGCCATGGTGTGAGCCCTCACCTCTCCTCTGCTTCCTGTGGTGTCTTTGCAGCCTACAAAGGTCCTTGGCATCTATACCTTCACCAAGCGGGTGGCCCTGGAGGAGATGGAGAATAAGCCCCGGAAGCAGCAGGGCTATAGCACTGTGTCCCACTTTAACATCGTGCACTACGACTGCCACCTGGCTGCCGTCAGGTAAACCCGGCTCCTGCATTCCTGCATGACTGTCATAGACGTCTTCCTCACTCTGACTTGACTTCTACTAGAGTGCTAGTCCCATTACTTCACAGGAATGGGCAGCTTGCCCCTGAGGTCCTGGACTTGAAGTAGGCGAGACCTCTGTGGCTGGCTTAAGGACATGTTTAGTTGGTGAGAAGTAGGTAAGCTGAGCTTTGGAAGTCCAGGCTGGCGAAAACAGGCTTGCGCACTGGAAGCACTGAAGCTGCTGTTGACAGTGTTGAAGTTGACTGTGGCTGCTCTGCACACGGAGTCAAGAGCATGGGCTGACTTTCCCCGGGTGTTCACAAACACTTCTCCACCCGTATGCCCAGGTACTCCATTCCCAGATTAATTACAAAATTCTCCCTGTTCCCCTCTCAATCTAGATTGGCTCGAGGCCGGGAAGAGTGGGAAAGTGCTGCCCTTCAGAATGCCAACACTAAGTGCAACGGACTCCTGCCGGTGTGGGGGCCCCACGTCCCTGAGTCAGCCTTTGCCACTTGTTTGGCAAGGTGAGTGTTAAGCATATGGGAGACTGAGAGCTGTGATGACATCATCTCCTGTCCCCATCTCTGGCACCCTTTGCTTCTACGGGCTGACAGGAGCTGCCTGCATACCCTTCTGAGAGGAACCAGCACCCCCAGGGTCTAGGGCACCACACAGAACTTTCAGTCATCTGATACCTCACCTTAGTTGGTCCTAGGACTAAAGGGACTCCTGACTTGATTCGTGTGGCCAAATTTTCCAGAGTTGATGTCCGTGTCTATGTAGGTGCACCTTTGAGCTTTAAATACCTCCATAGAGACATGGGTTTATTGGACACCTTCCAGAGCTACATCCTCCTGAAAGGCCTGAGCAGCGGAACATAAGCTTATGCCTTGTGGAGTCATACCCCTAGCTGCATCCTGTTTTAAAACTCAAAGTAAAAAGTACTTTAACATAAAACAGGCACCTGATAGTAATAGAGCATAATAATGGACAACATAGAAAATACTTACCATGTGTTTCACATATGCTACAGATGAAGACGTCAAGGGAAGGAGAGGTTGAGTAACTTAGGTTACACAGTTAATAAGAGACAGCAGAGTAGATGATAGTATATTGACATAGAAGAAAATTGGGGTATTTTTGTTCACTTGCTTTGGTGATTCTTAGGGCTAGATCTCCCTTGAGCCAGAATAACTTCTGCTTTTCTTTCTTCAAAATGTAAAGAAGCAGCTAGAATGTGTTCTATGACATGTGTCCACTAGGAAACAGAGCATCCCTTGCACCCAAGCCAATAGTTTCTGAGCAGAGGTGCAGCGAAGCTCAAGGCTCAGCAAAAGCAGGGATGCTCTGCTGTCTTCCAGCTCAGCCCTGTTCTCTTTCATCTCCTGCCTGTTTGTGTGGCCTTTGCAGACCTCAGGCAGTGGAGGGGCTCTGCCTCCCGCACTGACTCCTCATAAGGGAACTGAACTCTGCTTCAGCATTGTCTGCTTCCCCTCAGGCACAACACTTACCTCCAGGAATGTACAGGCCAGCGGGAGCCCACCTACCAACTCAACATCCACGACATCAAGCTGCTGTTCCTGCGCTTTGCCATGGAGCAGTCGTTCAAGCGCAGACACCGGGGAGGCGGCCGGGAAAGCAACATCCACCTGATCCCCTACATCGTTCACACTGTGCTCTACGTCCTGAACACGTCAGTATCTCACAGCCCAGCCGGCCGCCTCCCTAGCTCGATCCAGAGCAAATACCTGACCAAAATAGGAAGGCACAACTGACTTCCAAAACTGCCCCATTTCCCACTGTGGACAGCCAAGGGCCGTTTATTGACCTGCAGCCCAACGGCAGCAGGCCCAGGAAGAGGCCGGACTGCTGGGGCGCAGGGCGGGGGGGTGGGGAACATGTGGGTGACATAGATGTTCATAATTGTTCCAGATGAGTGTGTCTCACCAGGGCAGGCAACAGAACCAAGGACCCATTTCCTTGATGCAAAACTAGAGTTGTCACCTGTGCTTCCTCACTAGTGAATAACGCTTCTGGCTTAGGGGATAGGGATGTGAAAGATTTCCTGAGAAAGTCAACTGAGAGAAGGCAGTCCGGGATGGCGCTCTCAAGTAGAACTCGGGCCGTGCGTTCTGAGGAATAACCCAGGTCAGGCATAGGCAAGGTTTGTTCCCTGACCCTCCGTCTCTAGATGAGTATTGCAGCTGTATGATGGGCAAGTTAAGTTGGTGCTTTAAAGTGTGCCTTTTGTGTGGCGTTGGGGCCTTCCCTGACTTTGCTCAGATAGCACTCCTGGCTCAGTGCTTGGGGTCTCTCTGAGCAGTGTATGGGGGGACAGTGTAGTGTCAGGGATTGAACCCTGGCCTCCTACAACCAGCCTGCGTGCCAACCAGGATGTTCTCTCCCACCCTGTTCTGTTTTGGGCCTCCCAGGCAGTGCTCAGTTTTTTTCAGGGGCCACTCCTGACTCTAGGCCTAAAGTTACCCAGATCTTGCTGGGAGTCACCAGGGTGTAATGTTAAAGAAGCACGAAGGCAGCGGGGAATAATGTTCTTTCATTCTACCTCAGGATTTGTAAGCAAGTGATTCATGTGCCCGTGACTTCATACTTAAGGTTCTGCCTTCCAGGAAGAGTCAGTTCTTTGGGGCGGAGAACTGACAGGCTGTTGAAAGGCTGTGTTCAGTCCACCCACAGCAGCTACAGTTCTGATGAGACAGCAGGACACCATCTTGTTCTTAGTAGTCTTCAGCAGTGTTGTTCCTGCCATCCCTCCCAGGGTTTTGGGAGCTCAGACACCTGGAGTCCACAGGCCTCACCATCCCACCACAGGGATATAGGCCCTGATCTGCCAAATGGCGGAACTGTTGGGCAGACACCATGTCGCTGACAGCTCAGGTGCCCCCTGCTCGACTCTGCTGTTGGTCTCTGACAGACCTGCTGGCGTGCACTTTTGCAGAGACATGGTTTTGGCTCTCTTCAGCTGTAAGGGCAAGTAGACCGGTCCCTTCCCAGGGAGAAGGGCAGACCAGGGCAGCTGGAATTGCCCTGTAGAAAAGAGCCAGTGACTGCAGATGTCTCTGTGCCTGCGTGCCAGAAGCATGAATCAGGCTCAGGTCCAATTGGAGACCACTGGGTAGAGCTGTGTCATGGCTGCCGTGCTCACCTAAAGGCTCACCCTGAAGCGTCCTGGGAGTGGGCCTCCTTAGCCCAGCTGGCCTCCTTAGCTCCTCATTTTCACGTGGGGTGAGTGTCCCCAGGGGACTGCCTTTGGAAGTTTGTGTGTAAAGGTGCATTACACACTGGCTGTATGCCTGATGTTGCTCAGGTCCTGCTGGGAGCCACCAGGGAGCCCCCAGCTGAGTTGGCTGGTCCTGCTATATTCCTGAGGACATGCTCAGCTCCGGACATCAAGTGGCCTGTTGCCATCGGTTTTCAGTGGGAATGTGGTGTGTGTCTGCACCTCCTCTCCCACTTTCTCACGTGCAGCCAGGATCTGGCAGGGTTCTCTCGACCTGATCACTTTGGTGCTAGTGATTGCCATGGTCCAGGGTAGTATTTTCTTTCTCTCGCTTCCTCTCGCCACCTCAAATTAACACAGGGAGTTGAGCACTCTGTCTTCCCCGTGCCTGGGATGAAACCCAGGGTCCCACATGTGCCAGGCAAGTGCTCTGCCACTGGACTCAGGCCTCAAGCTCTCTTGCATGAGTGGAGAAACCACCAGGTGCCCTGGAATGATCCAGGGGGCAGTAGTAGTCTGGGATGTGACCCAGGGGGCACACTCTGTTCACTGAAGGTAGTTTTTGTTGTTGTCTTGTTTTGGGGTCACACCCTGCAGTGCGTGGGTTACTCCTAGCTCTATGTTCAGGTGGTGCAGGGGATTGAACCTGGGTTGGCCACATACAGGGCAAGCGCCATACTTGCTGTACTAGCTCTCCAACTCCAAAGGAGGTAGATTTCTTAGGGGTAATTCTCTCCACCTCCAAAAAGGGCGGTGGGCCAGATAAGTTCGGGACACTCTGATGTAGCCAAAAGTGCCGGCTTCAGTCTTACTCCGACTGTCTCTCCTTGTCAGGATCTTGTCACAGAGAGGGAGTTAATCTCCTTAGTCACTGGGGAAAGAGTAATTATTCCTGTGTTGTGATTATTTTCTTCTGTAAAACTGGAAAAAAAAGGAACTATTTGAAATTGTGCTTGTCTCATCATGAGGATTAAAGGAAATCACTGTTGAGGGCTGGCAGGACAGTGCCTGGTGTTAGTGACGTGTCCTGTCTCTGACGTTAAGCATGAGGGAGGACAAGCAGCATGCTTACTCGGGGACACTGCTCGTGAGGGAGGGGGACGTGAGTGGACAAGCAGCATGCTTACTCGGGGACACTGCTCGTGAGGGAGGGGGACGTGAGTGGACAAGCAGCATGCTTACTCGGGGACACTGCTCGTGAGGGAGGGGGACGTGAGTGGACAAGCAGCATGCTTACTCGGGGACACTGCTCGTGAGGGGAGGGGGACGTGAGTGGACAAGCAGCATGCTTACTCGGGGACACTGCTTGTGAGGGAGAGGGGACTTGAGTACAGGAGAAAGGGGACCAACTTAGAGCGTCTAGCGAGAGAACCAGGTGCCCCAACAGTGTGAGCAGCTTAACCATCAAGTGGGGGACGGCAGCCCATACTTAGAGCCTGGAGTCCCTCTGGCTCCGTGGCTTTCTGGCCTGGGTGGTGGGGACTATAAGCAAGCACGTCGTTTGCTCGGGCTTCAGGGACAGTAAAGTGATGCCAGCCACCCCTTCCAGAGGTGTTCGGGTGTTTCACGGCAGTCTTGTAGTTTGGAATTATGTTGGAACTGAGCAGGGGAATGCAGAAAAAAGCAAGGGGGTGCCACCAAGTAAAGAAGGGTCTAGAGGAGAAGACAGTGGGATTGCTGAAGAGGAGGCGGGAGGGGTACTCAAGTGTGGGTGGAAGTGTTCAGGGATGCGAGGGTTAAAGCAGCCGGGCGGACACACGGAGTGGACCCTCCTCCCCTTGTGCTGTCAGCCCTGCTCCTAGCTCAGATTCTCTGTGTTTGTGTTCCAGAACCCGAGCAACCTCCCGAGAGGAGAAGAACCTCCAGGGCTTTCTGGAACAACCCAAGGAGAAATGGGTGGAGAGTGCCTTCGAAGTGGATGGGCCCCACTATTTCACAGTCCTGGCCCTCCACATCCTACCCCCTGAGAAGTGGAGGGCCACCCGTGTGGAAATCTTGAGGCGACTGCTGGTGACCTCTCATGCCCGGGCAGTAGCACCAGGAGGAGCCTCCAGGTCAGTATCTGCTGCAGCATTACTTTCCAGGCTACCTGTTGCCTGCAGCGTGTTTCCCAGATGCTCGAACTCTGCCTGGCCCTGTGCATGCTGAGGGCAGTCTTGCTCGCCAGGCTGGTCATTGATACTGGCCCAGACCCTTCTCAGTCTGTTACATCAAGAGTCGAGGTGTGAGGACTCAGGGCTGGTGTTCAGTTCCCAGCATGTCACCCAGCTTTGCCCCGTGGATGGTTTCAGGCAATCAGCCGGCCACAGAGCGATCACGCTGATGGAAGGCGGAGTAAGGGCCAGGTTTGCTCAGCATGGCTGCTGCTGGCAGTTACTCTTCTGGGAACACTTGTCATCTCTCTTCGGTTCAGTTTCCATCCAGTCTGTCCTGTGTTCTCACTCCGTCCTAGTCACGTCGGTTCCTTTCACAGAGGGCATGGCGCTGCAGGCGCTGCAGGCAACCATGTGCTGGGCTGTGGGTCCATTGAGGTGTCTTGAGAAGCAGCAGCCCAAAGCTCTTGGAGTTGACCACTTGGATCTCTGCACAGGGAGCAGATCCATTGTGGCACCACACTCAGCAGCCCTGAATCCCCTCACCTGCCCTAGGCTGGAGAATGGTGTGGGTTTGCCTGCCTACTCCTGTAAGACAGGTCTGCTGCACCCCGGGGAGACCTCTCGTTGTGAGTCTGCTTGGCCAGTATCTGAGGCGTTAGGCCAGCAGGGGGAGCAGAGAGGAGCTCAGGCCCTAGAATGGCATACCTTCCCTCACCTCTGATTTACTGAAGCTGCTTACCAGTGGGGCCTTGCCCCCAAAGAGATGGAGAGGAGCTCATTAGCGAACCGCCAGCACCAGCTTCTTCGTCTGTTAGATTCCCGCTGAAATCCCTGCCCTGCCCCAGATTTGGTGGTGGTGCATGGCGCTGCAGTCAGCCAGGTGTGGGCCTGCAGGCTTGATGAGCTGCTTTGCTCTGTGTCCATAGCACCCAGAGTGGCTCTTAACTGGGCACAGGCTTTCAGTGGCAGGTGTCATATGTAGCCCATGGGAGCTGCTGCACTTGAAAGTAGGAGACTAGGCTCCGGTACTGTTCGGGCAGTTAACAATAAACTGATTTGGTCACAGCTCAGTTAGGAAACCCTGTGTGAGCTGTACTCAGGAGTTGCGTTTTCTCTGTGGCACTTTAGTCACTTTTCCTAATGAACTATGTCCTGTGATGCTGGGCAGGGCCACTCAGATTCCTGCTTACCCCAGCTCCACAGCCATGGTAAGAGCAGAGCTGCTATGGTGTTGGGCTCATGAGACCAGCGGCAGTGCTGGGCGTGTGCATGGTTGGAACAAGCTCCAAGGAGGGCCAGTGTCTGGGAGAACATTGAGAGGGTGTCACCTCGGCATCACTTCAGGATGGTGCCCCTGGCATTAGGCTTTGTCCTGGATCATTATGGAGCTGGAGGTTGAAGCAGATACACAGAAATGTAGCTGAAGAACTGCACAGGACATACTTCTCTTGTATGGCTCTCACCCAGTGGTACTCAGGGGTTACTCCTAGCTCCATGCTCAGAGATCACTCCTGGTGGGCTCATGGGACCTCATGGGGTCGAACCCAGGTCGGCAACGTGCAAGGCAAGCACCCTACCCACTGTACTATTTCTCTGGCCCCCGAGAATCTTTCTACCTGGGGCTTCTGTCAGAGCCTGTACCTTGAGTGCAGAGAAGTGGACTAGCGCCTTTATGCATAGGCCCACCTCACCCATGGGGGCAGGGAGAAAGCGCATGTTTCGGAGGTAACTGGGGGTGGGGGTACAGGAAGCATACTTTGGCCAGGGAAAATATCTCATCAGTTTCATTACTTTGGTTATTAGTGAAGGAGGCATGTGCTGAATGTGGTTGTGGATTATTCATCTGTGCTAGTGAGGCCTGTACAGTACAGCTTTAGCTGCTGCTGCTGCTTGTCTTATTTTCCAGTGCACATTGCAGAGAGCTCCTGGAACAATATTACTCGAAGAGACTGTTGTAAGGGGTTATTTGGGGCATTTAAATTTTTTAGGGGATGGGAGAGTCACACCTGACTTACTCGTGGCAGGCTTAGGCCATAGGTGCTGCTGGGGTGGAACTGATCATGGCCAAGTGCAAGTCAAATGCCCTCCCCATTGTCCTACAGCTCTCGCACTGATCCCTTTGGTTGTGGGATCTGTTTTAGTGTGTTTTGAGGTTTATGGAATCTCGTGGCAATTTTTCATCTGACTTGGTAAAGATGTGAAGGCAGCAAGGCAACTTGCTAACAAAAACTTTCATAGGCCTTGGCTGGTAGGAACCCAGAACTACCTGGCACTGACTTCACTGCCTGGAGAAAAGAAGTCTGGTCTTCCTGTATCTCCCTGTGGCGTTGCTGTTCCTTCAGACCAGGGTGTCTGCTGAGAAGGCAGACAGCCCCGCTCTGCCCTCCCTCCTGCTCTGAATCATGGGATTAAGGTGTGATTCTGGATAGAAACAATGGGTGCGGTAAGCATCCTGGGATTATGCTGGGATTTATTTTGTAGGTATTAAGGTGGCCACATCTTCCATCCTAGAGTTGCTGTTGCCCAACGCCCGTTTTACAGGTGCTTGCTGCTTTTCTGCATAACTCACACGGACAGCTTACTCTGCTCGGCTGGTTTAACCCTGCTCCCTCCATAAAACAGCTGCAGGGTAGAGCTTTCTCTTTCCTGCCTCCTCTCTGAGTTCCATCAGAGCCAGGATCTTCTGGGGCTCCACAGAGGGCAACGGGGCTGTGAGGCATTTCTTAGGGTAGAGACCTTTTGATCCTTGTGGCACACTTAACTTCCCTCCGCTTCCGTTCTGCTTTCCCCTGTTCGAAGTACTTAAGATAAATATTTCACGGAACATTTTTCTACTAAACCATGGGTCCCAGGACTTCAGAGGCCCATGCCCGCCACTACTCTATGCCAAGAAGCAAGGTGAGTGGCAGGAGCAGGCGACTCGTCCCTTTTCCCCACATGCTTCTCTCTGGTCTCTGAGGGTTCTTCAGTGTATTCATGCACATGTGGTCTTCTCTTCCAGACTGACAGACAAGGCCGTGAAGGACTACTCTGCTTATCGCTCTTCCCTTCTCTTTTGGGCCCTTGTCGATCTTATTTACAACATGTTCAAGGTAAGGAAGTACCAGGCTTGCCTGCTTTCAGCAAGTGTAAAGTATCTGCTGGCTAGGGCCCTGCCTCAGCAGCCAGGCAGCTGCTCTCCACTGGCCTATGGAAAAGCCAACAGCACCTGCAGTGGATGCAGAAGGGGTGAGAGTTTAGCTTGACCCTTCCTTCCAGAATGGGCATGAAGGCCTGATCACTCCTTTCTTCTCTCCTGTCTCTGGCCTGCGCAGCCCTGCTCCACCTGCACCCACTGTCACCCTTGTCCCCTCTGAATCTACTTTGAACCTACTCCTGGGCCGCTGTGCACTTGACATCTCCCTTTGTAGTAGGAGAGTCTCGGCCTTGGGGGCGTTTGGGGGTGAGGCCTGCCTCCCTTGAAGCATGCTGGCCTTCCCTTTCCTTTGGAAAGTGCAGGAGTGAATGTGTGGTGAGAAAGTGCACAGTCACTTGTTGTAGCTTGTAGGTTCAGGTGACACAATGCATTAATAAGGGGCTGTAATGAAGTGAAATTTTGTTGTTCCTGGAAGCAAAATACATCCTCCAGGGAAAACTTTGATGTAAGTGGGAGGGTTCCCCTCTCCGGTGGATTGAAGTGTCTTGACTGATCTTCGACACAGGGCAGGCGGCATAAAGTAATGCCATGTCTCCTGTTGGTTCTTGTAGAAGGTGCCTACCAGTAACACGGAGGGCGGCTGGTCCTGCTCTCTGGCGGAGTACATCCGCCACAATGACATGCCCATCTACGAAGCTGCTGACAGAGCTCTAAAGACCTTCCAGGAGGAGTTCATGCCTGTAGAGACCTTCTCGGGAGTTCCTCGACGCGCCGGTCAGTACTGGGGTTTTGTTTCTCAAAGGTCTGCACCACAGCCCGTGTCCGCCGTAGGGGTCTGCATAGCATTCATCGTTGGGAATCATGAAACAGGCAAGAACTGACGGTCCACCACCCCGAAGGTCTGGAAGACATTGACCCTGGCTGCACTGCCAGCTGTGCCTTCGCTCGGGCACTTCCAGCCCTGGCTCAGTGCTGCTTGTTGTACCTCCATTTCCCCACCATGAGCCAGCCTTGGGCGCACTTCCTATTCTGGGGCTCCCCTGACTGACCCAAGATGTGGGATTCCTTTCATCTAGGGCATGGGCGTATCGCTGGATGTCTGTCTCTCTCTCCCCTCATACTTCCCCTAAAACATACTCCAATCAGTTCTGCGTGAGGCAGGAACTGCAGTTATTCCCATGTTACATAGGATGCAACAGGCTTAGAAGAATCCGTTATTCCTAAGGGGACCTAAGTAGAGATAAAGGGGACTGGAGAGACACTACAGGGGTTGAGTCACTTGACTTGCATGTAGCTGACCTGTGTTCAGCCCCGGCACCACTAGGAGTCATCCCTGAACATAGCCGGGTGTAGCCCAACCAACACCGCCACCACAAAAAAAAAAAAAAAAATAAAGACCCTTTATGATTCCAGGCTTTTATAAAGGCATTATCATGGAATTTACCCCTCCTTCTTGGGACCGTGATCTCTTGTGTCACGCTGTGCCCAAGAACACGTGGAAGATTTCAGCTCTGATCATTAAACGAAGGGTACTGCCAGAACAACAGAGTGCTTCTCTGCTTGTTAGAGCAGGGTGACACTCAGCCGTCAGCTTTGGAGACAGACGTCATCCCACAGTGTGTAAAGTGAGGCGTGCTGCTGGCCAGTGTGCAGGCGCTGTGTGACCCGTGATCACCCTCACTGCACACTTGACACTGTTCATTTGTGTTTCATAACCAGGCCCAGGCAATGGGCAGCTGGGGAAATAAGTGGGGCTGGTGCCTGGGAAAGTGCCCTGAGGAGCCCGGCTCCACTCCTGCTCAGGGGCCGACGGTCCCGCCCAGGTATGGCCTCCCCCAGCCAAAGCTTCCCCCTCTCATTTTCTCTTGACACCCTCTGTGAGAATTTTTCAAAGTGTAAAAGAAGCAGGAAAGCTCTGCCAGGTCCCCAGTTAGGAGAGCACCTCCACTCACAGGTTTTCTGTCTGTGCAGCAAGACCCTGTGGGTCTGCAGTGCTTCTCTGGGGGGCTCCTCTCTGCCCCCAGCTTCCTGGGCTCTCCTCTCAGGGGTCTAGTGGCAGCTGCCTGCCAGGTGCCTCCCTGCTGACAGTGCCCATGCTAACCTCGCCCACTCTGCTATGCCCCGCTCCTTCTTGCCATTTGCCCTTGGCTGTGTGCCTTGCTAGGTCCCAGAATGTGGTTCCTGGCTAAGCACAGGTCATCTATTTCCCGGGCCCTCCATGACCAGCTCTGTGTCTGTCACCTGGGTCTGGTGGGTGGGTGCTGACAGACTGAGGAGAGGCAGGCTCAGAAGGATGATGCTCCTCTCAGCTCCAGCCTCTGCCCGGCACCCCAGCCTGAGGGGGCCTCCGAGGTAGGATTATTAGAACATGAGTTTGTTGCTTTAAGCTGTTAGCACAGTCCAGAACTGCAGACACACCTTATTCCAATACGAGCACAAAACACCACTGACACCAGCAAGAGGGGAGCTGTAGCTTCCCTGCCTTGGCATGACGCCAGGTGGTGATATCAGCGTGAATGGTGCCAGCCTTGGGGTTAACCGCTCATTCCTGGGGTAAATGGACCTGAAGGGGACTGGACTCCTCTGGGCACTGGGCACTTCCACATATATGCCGCATTTGCTCACACTATGCCACCACAGGGATTCATTGTCCCTCTGGGCAGTTGAGGAAATGGCGCTTATGAGTTTTGGGAGCTGCTGAGGGCTTCAGACTAATGGTTGGGTCTAATTCTCCTGGGCCCAGTTGAGAATATACTGACACTTCCTCTGGTCTGTCCCCCTCTCCACATTCTGTGCGGCTCCATGTCTGCCCCTGTGGCCGGTGCCCTGGGACCTGCCCCCTGAATCAGAGTGTTGTCTGAGGGGCGTCTCCCTGCATTGGAGTCGCATGCATGCGTGCGTGCGTGCGCAGGTTGCTGTGTTGGAGCCTGTTGAGCACAGCGTGTTCTCGGCGGGAACCAGCGGCTGTGACTCAGCGGGCCAGGGGCTGCACAGGCCTGCTCCTCACTATCCCCGCCTCTGTTCCAGGCCTGTTATCGGAAATCACTGATCCAGAGAGCTTCTTGAAGGACCTGTTGAACTCAGTCCCATGACCATCCCCGGAACTGCAGTCGCCAACGATTGAGACTAGCTCGCCGTCCCTCCCTGTGTGTCCTGCCCTGTGCGCTGAGTCCCCTGACGGGACACTGCATCGTTCCTCCTCCCTCCCCTCCCTCAGTTTGCTCCGAGTGGCCTGGGGGCTCTAGGCTTCCTGTTTGATCCCGAGTGTGGTGCACTAGCTTTGACGTTGTCTGTAACCCACGTCGAAGGGCCTGTACATACCGAGAGCCGTGAGTTGTCCTGGCCAGCTTAATACTGAGTGTGCACATCTTGAGAAATAAAGGAATGACTTACTACACACAAACGGCGGTGTTGCCTCTGCCTGCGCCTGCCCTTGGCCAACAAGCAGGGGCGGCTGCATCTGACTTCGTGACCTTTCCTGAAACAGATTTCCTGCCTTCTTTCATTCCTTGTCCTGAAGAGCTGGAGCCCAGAGGCATGGAACCCAAGGTTTCTAGTTCTCTTGGCAGAGGCTCCGCAGCAAGGGTTGGGGCGCTAGGGAGCCACTTGCCATTCCCCTGCTCCCGCCACAGTGGCCTGTTCTGAGACAGCCCACGAATGGGAAGACATGGCACCCCTCCCCGAGCCTCCCTCTGCATGCCCCGGACACGTCCTTGGCTGCCTCCCACCGCCATGGCTAGTGGCCCTCATGACCACGAAGCTGGGCTCCTGGGGAGCCAGTCTGCCTGTGGGGAAGCTCAGTGAGGGACAGTCACACTAGTGCCCTCTCCTTTGTGCTTGCTTCTCAGTGTCCTGCTCACTGGCAGGCCAGCTGGTGCCCCTGGCCCCCTGGGGAAGACTTGTGTCCCTAGACTTTTGGCTTCTGTCCTCCAGCACCTTGACAGACAGCCACAAGCATGGTGTCTGGCATAGGACTCAGAGCCCACTGGGTTGACTGGTGCTCACATGCCCTGTGGTGATGGGGGAGTGGGGGGGGGGGGGGGGCAGCTGTGGGGTCTAAGGGCTGTGTCCCCTGTAACAGGCCACCTAGGGCACAGATCCACGCAGCAAGGCTGTGACTGCTCGTAAAAGAGCCAGATTGCTCTTTGTTCTGGGGCTCATGCAGAGTTGGGGATTAGACCCCGTGTTCCCTCCTACAAAGCTCGTGCTCAGCGCTTTGAGCCATGCCTTGTCACTGAACAAAGTGCTGTATCCACGTGAGGGAGGCCTTGCTTCTGGGGACACGCCTCTCGGAATCGACAGCTGAGTTCCCCACCACCATCTCCCTCTTCCCCAGAGTGTTCAGGAATGGGTCAGGCCATGGAGGCACTACTATACAACGTCCTGACAGGAAAGAAACTGACAGCTTCTCTTGCTAAAAGCAAAGCCAGAAGCCGCAAGGTGCAGCACCATCCTGAACGGGGTCGGGTACCTGCCTCTGCTGGCCGCAGGGACACAGCGCCATCCTGAACGGGGTCAGGTACCTGCCCTCTGCTGGCCGCAGGGGCACAGCGCCATCCTGAACGGGGTCAGGCTACCTGCCTCTCTGCTGGCCGCAGGGGCACAGCGCCATCCTGAACGGGGTCGGGTACTTGCCTCTCTGCTGGCCGCCGCAGGGGCACAGCACAATCCTGAACGGGGTCGGGTACCTGCCTCTGCTGGCCGCAGGCCCGGGGACACAGCACCATCCCGAACGGGGTAGGGTACCTGCCTCTGCTGGCCGCAGGGGCACAGCGCCATCCTGAACGGGGTCGGGTACCTGCCTCTCTGGCGCCGCAGGGACACAGCGCCATCCTGAACGGGGTCGGGTACCTGCCTCTCTGCTGGCCGCAGGGGCACAGCGCCATCCTGAACGGGGTCGGGTGCCTGCCTCTCTGCTGGCCGCAGGGACACAGCACCATACTGAAGGAGTTAGGATACCAGCATCTCCGCTGGCGCTGGCTGAATGTGGGCTTGCTGATGCCCTGGCACCACAGAAGCTGAGTTTCACCCACATGTCTGGGGGTGACCAGAGCTCATCCCAGGACACGCACTGCTTTCACTGCCCTTGTAGTTCTTTCTACAAAGGCTTGAGGTTTGGGCCTCAAAGTGAAGCCTTCATCTCTCTCTTTCTACTCTGGCAACTTCCTGGAGGTCCCGGAGTGCTCCGAGGGGCTTTTGCCCCTCCAGCTGTCTGTTGACAAGGGAGTCAGCAGTGGGTACCAGGACAGACAGCAGCGCAAAGGATGCGCCACCTGGCCCAGTCTCCATGTCCCCAGTCTGTTTTCTGAGTCAGGTTATTTTGGGGGGCCACACTCCACTGTGCTCAAGGTTTACTCTGCTGCTCACGGATCACTCTTCGCAGTGCCTGGGAGGACCATATTAAGGCAAGGGTTGGAACCCAGGTTGGGATCAAACCCAAACTGACTGTACAAGGCAGCAAGCTCTACCCACTCTGGCTCCTGGGCTATTTCTCAGGCCCCCAGTGTTTCACAGCCACAACCCCCTGGGAACATCATTCCAGAAGGTCTTTGTGCTGTGGCTGTGGGTCTTACGCCCCAAAATCTGCATTGAACGTTCAAGCTAGAGGGGTGTCCACACCTTTTTGGAGGAACTTAAGCCTCTGGTCGCCCTGTGTCTATCCTGATGCCCACCTTTCTATGTCCTTCTCAGCTTGGAGTGACTTGGAGGCTAGGTGGGGTCTCCTCGGGGCCCCACTCCACCCCCTACCCTCAGGTGGAAACACCAGGGCTGCACTAGGTGCTCGTGGTGACCATGCCAGTGGCAGGTGTGATCTCCCTTAGGGTCAAGGGGCGGCCTCCGGGGCATGTGACTCACCTGGGAGAGGAGTGTGGGCTAGGGGTCTCCTTCCCTGAGGCAGCTCAGGGGACACAGCTTCAAACTGCCCACTCGGGCTCCCCAGAGTGCTCCTGGCCACTTCCTGCTGCCCCTGGCCCTTGCTCCCTGCTCTCACGTTTCCCATGGAATCTGATCTCCACCCGTGGCTGCCAGACCCTGGCCAGTCAGCCTCCATCTGCAGCCGCCTCCTTACCTCACTGCCTCACGGGGCACTCTTCCTGCCCCCGTCCCACAGTACTGCACCCTTGGCACTGCTTTACCTCCCCTTGTTGGCTCACCCTGCTCTTCCCTCTGTTGAGGTCTCGGCTCTGGAGGACCACCCCTCAGAGGTAGGTCCTGCCCACTGAACTGAGAGATCGGGGCCTCTATCCCTCTCCCACATTCTGGTCACCAAGCTGGCCTGATGTCGCTCATTTAGGCCCATGGCCACCAGGAGGCGTGAGAGCTCATCTCTGGCCTGGGCCATTGTTGCTGGGGAAGTGGAATATTAGCTGAAGTGACAGTGTCACAGGCCAGCAGCTCTGTACGGGGACGTTCTGGAGCCCAGAGAACTTCCTGTGATCCATCACTGCCCGGTTCTTGTAGGTAACATGGCTCCCGATAAGGCCTATAAGATCCTCAGCCTCTCCTGCTGCTCCTGCAGCAGATTGCGCAGGGCCAGGTACAGACCAGTCTAGAGCACCGAACCCACATTCCTCCTGGGGATCACTGTACTGTATCCCATTTCCCTGGGACGGGGCCATTTGTCTGCCTCGGGCTAGCTCCCTAGTCTGTCTCCTCGGCCACTGTAAATCTGAATCTGGATGGGCCAGCACTCAAAAGGACAGCATGTGGCATCATTCTAAGTCCCAGGCTGAAGCTCTCCACAGCTGACTGCTGACAGCAACCCCAGAGCAAGGCCAGGAGCAGCTCTCGGCTCCTTCAGCTCACCTTCAGCACTGGGACTCCGCCATACTGCGTCATGCATGCCTCATATGCAGAGGAGAGAGCAGAGAAGTCAGGGAACATGAACCAGTCAGTTTCTGCAGTACCTCATTATTCAACGTGTGTGTGTGTGTGTGTGTGTGTGTGTGTGTGCGTGTGTGTGCAATGCGTGTGACTTGACTGACACTGAGCTCAGGGATCACTCTAGGCTCAGGACCAGAGGAGAGAGCAGAGGCGGCCAGGAAACAGGTGAGTGAATGCTCCTGCAGTATTTCATTATTCTGTGTGTGTGTGTGTGTGTGTGTGTGTGTGTGTGTGCCTGTGTCTGTGTCTATCCCAACTGGCTCTGCACTCAGGGATCACTCTTGACAGGCTTGGAGGACCATATGGGGTGCTGGGGATTGAATCCGGTCAACCATTTTCAAGGCAAAAACCCTACCTGCTGTACTACCTCTCCAGCCCCAATATCAGGAGTACTTTAATACCCCACTTACATCGATGAATAGATCATCTGGGCAGAAAATCAGCAAGGAAACAATGACCCTGAATAGCTCCTTAGATCAAATTAACTTAATAGACAATGAAAGAAGATGCATTCTCTGCGGTATACACTATCACAGCCTGGCTCGCACGGCCGCTTGCAGCCACGCGGTTCATCAATAAATGCTTTATTTAGAGGTGACTACAAGAGTATGCCACCCGCACGGCAAGCCTGGCAAGCTGCTCGTGTCATATTATTTGTTACTGCCAAATACCAGTAACATTTATATTAGGTCATTCCCATGACCTAATATAATGGTTTGAGGCTCTTTATGTTCCTGGAGCAAGCAGATGCCTTTGGGTTCTACTAGCATGAGACAGGACATATGGAGATATTACTGGTGCCCGCTCTAGCAAATAGATGATTAACGGGAAGATAGTGATAGTGATAGTGATACATCAGAAACAACAATCCACAAACCCGCATGCTGTTGGGCGGCTCTAGGACCAACTCAAAGGGGAAACAGAAACAAAGGAGAGAGCACAAGGAAATAAAATCAGAAATGAAACAGAGAAATCACATGCCACAGAAATACAGAATATAAGAAAAATCCTATGGGCATTCATCTGCTGACAATATAGAAGAAATGGACAAATCTTGAAACATGCAAACTGCCAAGTATGAATTAGGAAGAAACAAAATCTGAACAGACTGATCACATACAGTAAGGAATGGAGTCAGGATTCCAAAGCGCCTTTCCAGCAGAAGCCTAGAATCTGATAGTTTTCCTAGTGAATTCTGCCAGACTTTCTTTTCCTCTAGGCCTCACCTGGACATGCTCAGTGGCTGACTCAGTCGCTCCAGTAGTGCTTAAGGGCCCGTGGTACAGTGACGATGATCAAATCTCATCCCCTATAAGCAAAGCACGTGCTTCCCAAAACTTTTTTGTTTTGGGGGCGGAGTGATAGTCCATCAAGTAGTGTGTTTGCCTTGCACGCAGCCGACCCGGGTTCAATCCTCGGCATCCCATATGGTCCCCTGACCACTGCCAGAAGTAATTCTTGAGTGCAGAGCCAGGAGTAACACCTGAGCATTGCCAGGTGTGACCCAAAAAGAGAAAAGGAAAAAAAAGAAACCATTTTTGTTTTTGTTTTTTGGGCCCCCAGCAGTCCGGGATCCCTCCTGAGGGACTCAAATATGTGATACTGGGGATTGAACCTAGGATGGCTGTGTGCATGCCAGATGCCCTGCCCGCCGTACTAGCTCTCCTGTCCCAGTCTCCAAAATTTAAAAAAAGAACTAATGCTTACTCTTCTCAAATTCTTCCAAGAAACAGGAGTGCCGGAGTGATAGTACAGTGGGTAGGGTGTTTGTTTGCCTTGCATGCGACCAACCTAGGTTTGATTCCCAACATCCCATTTGGTCCCCTGAGCACTGCCAAGAGTAATTTCTGTGTGCAAAGCCAGGCCCAAAAACAAACCGAAAAGAAAGGGAAAAAAAAAATAAAAGTAAGGAACACTTCCAAACAATTTCTTTTTTTTTTTTTTTGGGTCACACCCGGCAATGCTCAGGGGTTACTCCTGGCTCTGTACTCAGGAATTACTCCTGGCGGTGCTCGGGGACCATATGGGATGCCAAGGATCGAACCCGGGCTGGCACAGGCCGGCCGCATGCAAGGCAACGCCTACCGCTGGGCTATCACTCCGGCCCCTCCGAACAATTTCTGAGGGCAAAATTACCCTGAGATCAAACCCAGACAAGGAAAGGGATATACAATTAGGAGGACTATAGAACAACAGCACTAACGAGTGTAGATGCAAATACCCTCAACAACTTACAAGCAAACTTACAATTCAATGATGTGTTCAACAATACGTAAGAATGATGTCACACCATGACCAAGTGGGATTTACTTCAGGGATGCTATAATGGTTTGACAGATGCATACCAATGAAAACTAAATCAAAATCCCAGATTTGCTTTGGCCTAGGAAGATAAAAAGCATATGATTAGGGCCGGAGCAATAGTACAGCAGGGAGGCACTGGCCTTGCACATGCCAACCTGGGTTCAATCCTCAGCACCCCATAAGGTCCCTTCTTGAGTCCCACCAGAAGCAACCCCTGAGCACTGTCAGTGTGGCCTAAAAATCCCACCTCCAGTGAAGAGAAACTATCATAAAAACAAAATAAGGGGCTGGAGCAATAGTCCAGCTGAGAGGGCATTTGCCTTGCACTCAGCCGACCTAGGTTTGATCTCCGGCATCCCATATAGTCCCCAAGCACAGACAGGAGTAATTCCTGAATGTAGAGCCAAGAGTAACCCCTGAGCATCGCCTGGTGTGACCCAAAAAAGTAAAAAAAAAAATAGGTAAATGCATGAATGCTACCAAGTTTGAAAAGACAGTTTAACTCACTCATATGACAAGGGGTTTATATTCAAGTAAAAATATCTGTTTATATTAAGATATATATATATACTATAAAAATATGTAAAGAGCGCCAGAGCAATAGTACAGCTGGGAGGGCATTTGCCTTGCATGCAGCCGACTTGGGTTCCATCCCCAGCATCCCATATGGTCCCCGAGTACTGCCAGGAGTGACTCCTGAGTGCAGGGCCAGGAGTAACCTCTGACCCCAAAAAAAGCCAAAAGTGTGTGTGTGTGTGTGTGTGTGTGTGTCGTGTGTAACAACAGAACAAGAAAACAATCCAAGTTTTAAAAATCGCAGAAGAAACACCTCTCCAAGGCAATATGCTCATTGGCCAACAGACCCATGAAAATGTTCATCATCATTCACCGTTAGGGAGATGCAGATCAAAACCACCATGAGATAGCATCTCACCCCTGGGAGGAGAATGACTTAGAAGACAAAAAAGACAAGAAACAACAAGTGTAAGCGAGGGCGTGAAGAAGAAGGGAACATTTGTTTATTGTTGTGGGAATGTAAACTGTTGTAGCTATGGAAAGCAGCATGGAATTTTTTTAAGTCATCAAAACGGGCCGGAATGATAGTATAGCGGGAGGGTGTTTGCCTTGCATGCGGCCAAACTGGGTTCTATCCTCAGCATCCCATATGGTTCTCCAACACCACCAGGAGCCAGGAGTAACCCCTGAGCATTGCCAGGTGTGACCCAAAAAAGCCAAAATAAAATTTTTAAAAAAATCATCAAAGCAGGACTAGGGAGATAGCACAGGGGTTAGCAAAGCCTGGACCTGACTTGGCACCATTCCCAGGCTGCATGGCCTGAGCAGCACCCACGTGTAGCCAGGGCCCCTGAGCATTTAGCGTTAGGAGGAGAGCAGTACCGCATGCTAAGACCTCAAACTGAGCCACTCGGTCTGGTTAAGTATCACTTGGCGGGGGCACACCCTGAGTTTATTTGATCACTTGATCACTTGAATCCCGTTATTCATCGATTTGCTCGAGCGGGCGCCAGTAACATTTCCATTGGACCCTATCACGTGCCAATGTAGCCCAATGGCATCTGGTGGATTCAGGAATATGAAGAACCTCAAACCGTTCCTTCAGGGTCTTTACAAGGAAGTCTGACCATCTTGTAGGTGGGCGGTCACGTGATCTTTTGACATCCCGTGGGATCCAGTCGGTAATGGCTCTAGTCCAGCGGTTGTCTCCAAATCGCATTACATGTCCAGCCCATCTGATTTTCGATGCCTTGGCAAACGAGACAGCATCCCTGATTCTGGAATAGCGATGGAGGTCAGAACTCCAGATTCCTTCTCTCACTTGAGTGAGGCGTGATATTCCAAGCATAGCTCTTTCAATTCCTCTCTGGGAGACCCGAATAGCGTTCTCATCCTGCTTTCGTAAGGCCCAGGTCTCTGAGGCGTATGTTAATGCAGGGAGAACGGTGGAGTCAAAGAGATGTGCCCGGAGCCAGAGGTTCTTTGTCCTTTTAGCTATTTCTTCGATGCCTTTGAAGGCATTCCATGCCGCTCTCTTCCTCCTGCGCAGCTCAGGTTTTAGGTCGTTCATCATGTTGATTTCTCGACCTAGGTACACATAACTGCTGCATTCAGAGATGTTTGTTCCATTGAGAGTGAATGGGGCCTCTGGAACTAGTTCATTTCTCATAAACATAGTTTTGTTTAGATTCAGCTGTAGACCTATCTTTCCACATTCTTGGTCAAAGTCAGCCAGCATTTGTGCCGCTTGGCTAATGTTTGGTGTTATTAGAACGATGTCATCAGCGAAGCGGAGGTGGTGTAGTTGCCGACCATCTATCTTCACTCCCATTCCTTCCCATCCTAATTGTCACATGATATTCTCGAGGGTGGCGCTGAAGAGTTTTGGTGAAATGGTATCACCCTGTCGAACCCCTCTTTTCACATTAATGATCACTTCTTTGTAGAATGGTGAGATCCTGGTGGTGAATCCGTAATACAGCTCACGAAGGATCTTGATGTATTGGGTTTGAACACCCTGTTTGGCTAGGGCTTCGATGACTGCTTCAGTCTCCACAGAATCAAAGGCTTTCTGTAAATCAATGAACGTGAGACAGGGCGGCATCTTGTATTCCCTACAAACCTCAATGAGCTTGGTTACCGTGTGGATATGGTCGATTGTGCTGAATCCTTTCCGGAAGCCTGCTTGCTCGCATGGTTGTCCTTCATCAGAGTTTATTTACAACTTAATTTTAAAAGTAATAAAAATACCACTTTGGATCTGGGGATGTGGCTCAGTGGTAGATCCTTGCCTTGCATGCCTGAGGCCCCAATTTTGATCCCTGGCTCCACTCCACAAACCACACACACACACACACACACAGAGAGAGAGAGAGAGGGAGAGAGAGAGAGAGAGAGAGAGAATGCAGTGGAACTCATTATAAACCCCTGGACATTGCAACAACTGCAGAGGAATCCCCTAGGGTCCAGCTCTTTCCTTTCTGAATGAGCGACACGAGAATGCAAATTGGAAGAAATACATGCAGTGCCGTGTGTATTGCAGCACTATTTTCAGTAGCCAAGAAATGGCAGCAACCAAGCAGCCCTTGGGGGTGACTGGATAACATGTATATACACAAAAGTCAGCTACATGAATATGGAAAACATATGAGATGCTGGCATTCTATTAAGTGAAATAAGTCAGAGGGAGAAAGACAGATGTTATAACTTCACTCCTGCAATGCAGAGCCTGGCGAGCTACCCGTGTTGTATTAGATATGTCAAATACCAGTAACAATTATAGACCTCATTGGCATGGTTTGAGGCTCTTTATGTTCCTGGAGTGAGCCCTTGGGCTATACTCGCATGTGACAGGACATATGGAGATATTACTGGGACCCGCTCAAGCAAATTGATGATCAACGGGAAGACAAGTGATACAAGTGATAGCTTCACTTCTTTGTCAAAGACACAGTAGAATTCCAAATGACAGGAACCAATGGTGCAACACTAAGGAGAGCCAAAGCTCAATGCTCTAAGCACAAGCTTTGCATGATGGAGGCCCAGGTTCCTTCCTTGGCACCACATGGATCCCTGAGCATTACCCAGAGTGATCCCCAAGCACTGAGGCCAGAATAGACCCTGAGCATCACTAGATGTGGCCCAACCCCCACCAAATAAAAGAAAAATGGTGGTTACAATGGAGTGAGAGAATTGAGGGCATGAGGTGACCGTATGGGGTGACTTAGTGTCATCTTCATGGGTGTCAGTTACAGCCTTGCACCGAGCCCCACACATGCTCCTACAGGGCTGGAGTCATAGTACCCCAGAGAAGCATTTGCTCTGCCTGCATCTGGCCGGGTTTGATCCCTGGCACCCCATACGTTTCCCTGAGTCCCACCAGGAGTTATCCCTGAAGGCAGATCCAAGTGCTGAGCACCGCACGGAGGGTCCCATCATCACCATCATCGTCACCCATCTCCAGTAAAAAATGACAAAAAGAAGAGAACAGCTGTGGGTAGGTGACCCCACTCCCACCAGGACAGAAGAGGCTGGGGGTGTGGGTTGGGGGGGCAGCGGGGCCAGCAGGGCACCTGGATTCTCACGACAGTGATGCCTCCTCGGCTGTGGTATCTGCACCTGAGAAGATGAGAAATGGGGGGGAACAGGGAGCCAGCTCTTTGCACCCTGATGCCAGCCTGATTGTACTGCACAGAGTCCCTCCTGGTCCCTGGCAGGCAGCTCAAGACTTTGGATGTTGGGGTCCCCCCCATACTCATATTCACTGAGCGCCTGCCCAGCACCTGCACTGTTCCCAGCGTGACCTCAACCTCTCGCCGCACGCTCCTTCCTGTGCTTCCGGTGAGGACACTGGGGCTTGGAGATAGACTCACCTGCTTAGAGCTGCAGCCCCCAGGGCCTCCTGAGGGAACCCCGTCCCACACATGCCCCCCTGCCTGCCAGGCCATGAGCCAGTTGGTCGCTGGGGCCGCATAAGGGCAGGGCTCTGGGAACGTGGGCTTGGCCCCGTGCTGGATGGCAGCAGGGCAGCCCCAGCCAAACACTAATGAGGACAGAGGGAAGCGCGCCCTGGGAACCAGCTCCAGGCTGGGATGTCAAGGGCAGAGGGGCCTCGTGGCCCTGAGAGTTAGGAGGTGCCCTTTGTTGGAAGGGGCACGAGTGCTGTGGCCCCCGCTTCTGGGCAGCTGCAAAATGCTACACCCCCCGCCCCCTGCCCCCGGGCTGGCCTAAGCAGCAGGGAGCACTGTGGTCCTTCATGCTCCTTCACTGCCCCTTCCTCTCTCTTTTCACACCTGCTGTGTGCGGGCTGTTGCTGCCTCAGTGGGCCCCAGCTGCACAGCTGTCCAAGGTGGACACTCAGGCCTGTTCAAAGGCAGGAACTGAGGGCTCAGGGCTGGCTCGGAGCAGCAAATCGCCAGCCTCATGAGAGCGAGGCTGTGAGCTGGAGGCCTGGGTGCCAGCCGCATGGAGGAACGCTATCCTGGCAGCTCGGCTGTTGGGGACCCCTGGGCCACAGCCAGATGTTGGACCTCGGGTGCACAGCAGCCAGGGGAGGGCGAGCCCCTGCCTGTCACTCACACACACACACACACACACACACACACACACACTCATCAACCACAATAACAGGAGGGAGAAGAGGGTATGGTGGTTCCAGGTGGGGGCATCCCATCCAAAAAGAGGTGCCCAGACCTAGGGCCCAGTGAGAATCTGGGTGCAGGTAAGTCTGAATTTCAGGCTAGCAACAGATTCTCCTAATGTGTTTCCCAGCAGTTGCAAGAGACAGTTGTCTCTCGTCTCCTGGAAGAGAGTTGAGAAAGGGACCTCTCCTATACAGCAGTGATTTGCCATGCACCTGTGCTATTTGGCGGGTGGTGGGGGGGCTGAGGGGAGCCCTCCCTGGAGGCCTGTGCTTCCTGGGGAGGGCTGGACAGCAGGAGGCAAGGTCAAGGGTGTCAAGTCAGAGTTGAGGCTCCAGCGTGCGCCCCTGCCTGCTGTGACTCTCCCTGGACTCTAAAGGACCACAGGACACGCATCTGCAGTGTGTGACAAGGCCCAGCGTGAATCCACTGCTGAGGAACAGCAACTTCTCCCAACATCTCCTGACTGGGTGAGCTGTCCAAGGGCCCCCTCCCGACGCCCCCACATTGCCCCTGCTTGCTCCCCGGTAATGAGGCAGGCATGGGCTGCCAGGCAATGGGGGAGAGCTGGGCCCACGTGGGGAGGTCAGGCCAAGGGAGCACTGTGAGCTGGCACCGCGCCCGAGCCTGGCCCCCACTCGCACCCTCCACCTGCGGTGCCTCTGCGGACCCCGTGCCTGCATCAGAGGGCACGAGTGCACCCGTCCTTCCCCAGGCCCAAAGCCCACTCTTGGGACTAGTCTGGGGCGAGCACCGGGCTACCGGGCATATCCCCAGCACCCAGAGCCCTGAAAAACTTTCAAACTTGCTCTGTGCTGGACACGGGACTGTCTGGCCGGTACCTCTGGGAGTGGCCCCCAGCCCTGGGTGCTGCTGGGATGACCCTGCCATAGGAAGAAAAGAGGATTCCTGTGGTTTTCTCAGTGGCTGGTAGAGGGGGCAGGGACTGGAGACACCCAGCGTCCCCCCTGGTGACCATTTCTCTTGTCCTCTAAGGAGTCACACGCGGGGCGCATGTCCCCTCCTGTGGAATTCGGGCAACAAAAGCAGCTCCTTACCAGGAGTCTGGCAGGGCAGGCGGGACGCTCCTGCTGAGCTGAGCTGACTCAGGCGCTGCCTCTTGGGGCTCAGGGGAGCAACCTGGACACAAGGAGCCCTGTGAGAGCTTCTCGGGGCCCTGTCCGAGGCACCATCAGCTGGGTCCAGGTCAGGGAATGGGGAGCCTGGCTTCTAGGAAGGGATGGGGTTCTCAGCCCCAGCCTGCAAGTGCTGGCACTGACTATACTGTGGTCTGCCTCATGGGCTCAGTCGCCAGACTGACCTGACTGAGGGTTTGTAAACTGTGAGGTGCTGTAGAGACAGTGGGTTGCTTTGCCACTCCCGTTCCTGAGTTCACCCCAGGAAACCGGAGGGAATTGCAGAAGCCAGGAGGTGGCAGGGTAGCGGGACTGAGAGCCGCCTCCGAGGGGCCCAGGCTCCTCTCCCCTGGCGAGAAGCATCCTGGTCAAGGCAGAGAGCTTCTTCCCCGATGCCCAGATAGGAACCAGGTTTGCTTGCCTTGCATACAGCCAACTCAGGTTCAATCCCCAGTACCTCATATTGTCCTCTAGGGTCCCCTGAGTTATCCCTGAGTGCAGAACCAGGAGTAAGCCCTGAGCACTGCCATGTGGGGCCCTATATACATATAGGTATATGTATATACCTATATGTATATGTATATACCTATATGTATATGTATATATCTATATGTATATATATGTGTGTATATATATGTATATGTGTGTGTGTATATATATATGTATATATATATACTTAAAACCCAGTGCCCAGCTATGAGATTTCCCTGGTCCAGAAAACTCTTTCCTCAGGTATGCAGTGAGCTGGGGGTCAGAAGTCAGTGGAGAGCCGCCACAGTGGAGCATTTGCCTTGCTTTTGCGAGGCCTTAGGGTTAATCTCCAGCCCCACATTCCCCACAAACATCTAGCGTCTGGGTCAGGCAAAGCAGATTTTGAATTTCTTAGGCTTAGCCCCTTCCCCATCTGGTAAGAACAGAACACCAGTGGCCCAAAGGATGGTCAGTCCAGGCCAAGGGAAGAAAGTCTGGCAGAGGGGTAACCTGGGGTATGCAGAGCCCACAGCGGAGGGAAGCATGTCCTCGGAGGAGTGGCCCATAGTGTCTGCGAGTATGACAGGAACTAAGGGAAGGGCTGCTGTGTGTGTGGAGCTGCTGACACCCTGGTAGCTCCCCAGGATCAGAGAAGCCCAGGTTTCATTCCAGGAAGGGCCTTAGAGGGTGGGAAGGGTGAAAAGACTCCTTGGTGCTGGGCTGGGATCTGAGGCGTGGATATGTGTGTCCTGGTTTTCAGTCGAGGAGAGAGAAGTCCATAGAAATGTTCTGAGTACTTTCAACCGTGTCTCTTGCCCCTCACAACTGTTCACATGGAGGCCAGAGAGTGGCAGCCACCTGGAGACCAGGGTGCATGCGGCACCTGAAGGCGGCTTCCTGAGACTGGCCTCCACGCCCAGCCAGGGCAGAAGGCTACAAGACACAGCAGGAGCAGCTTGTGCTGAAAAGTGAGGAAACGCTCTAAGAATGACTGAGGTGCACCAAGAGGCTCCAGGAACCCCTTGGAGGGCAGCCACCAGCCACGGCCCTGAACAAGGCCCTCCCTGGGCCCTCCGCCACAGACACCAATGAACACCTCTATTGGCCTCTGTCAATGGATCTATCAGACCAATGAGGCCGTGAGTAATGGAAAGTTTCATGGGAGTGGGGTATTGACATCATCACAAAGGCTCTCCTCACAAAACAGTGTTAATTACAAAAGGAAAAAGAGCACGCTGAGAGCACACGCCTTGGCAGAGTCACCTTCATCAAGTGACCGACAAGGTCAGGACAGTGGAACACAGTCCGAGGCCAAGTCAGTCTCACCTGGGCTGGCTAAACCTGCCCGGAGGAAACTAAGCCCGAGCAGACATCAGCCCAAATGGAATTTAGCAAAATAACTGTGCTGAAAGCTCCCAGGATGTCCTCGGCAGTGAAGAAGAACCGTTTGCCCTTAAACAACATGGCTGGAAAACCGTGTGTGCGAACAACTCTTGAGCAGAGACTCGCCATAGACACAACTCTGCACGGTCAGGCGCTGGCGCTGCCAGTGATTTTCTCGTACCTTCTGCTGTTCTCTGCCTTGACAGTAAGAATCCTGTTTACTGCAAGAGTGCCATGAAGAAAGCATTTGCTGTATACGTAGTCTACCTGGGCTCTACCCTGAGCACTGTCTGTGATCCTCCGAGCTCCACCATGAGCGAACCCTGAGCACAGAGTCAGGTGTAAGTAAGCCTCGAACATTGCTGGGTGAAGCCCAGAGCCACTCTCCCCACAAAAGACAATACCATTACAACGCAAAATGTGGATTAATTGACTACTTGGGCCAGAGATTTCCAAACTTATTTGATCTACCGCTCTCTTTTCAGAAAAAGAAAATCACTCATTACCTCTTGGAAATCTACCTTCTTTTTATTTATTTTTTTTTTTTGGGTCACTCAGAGCAATTCTCAGGGCTTACTCCTGGCTCTGCACTCAGGAATTACTCCTGGCGGTGCTCAGGGGACCATATGGGATGGCGGGGATGGAACCTCGGTCAGCCGTGTGCAAGGCAAGCCCGCACGCACTGTACGATCGCTCCGGCCCCCTAGAAATCTACCTTCTTTAATCAAACAGACAGAAAGTGTCCCCCTAGTTGTACTTGAGATGATTTTCGTTGCTGGATTATTCTAGCGCCTCTGAGAGGTGGCCTCTGCCACTCGGGAAACAGCTGTCTGGGCGCTGCAAACGTGCTCTTGGCGGCTCTCACTAGTACCAACTACTGGGCTGGGGTTGGACATTGTGGATTTTCAGTCACATGAGGGGGGCATCCTAACCCCATCGAAGGGGTAGCTGTGCCAGGCAGCTGGTCCAGACTGAGAAATTTGTCAGGCACAGGTCAGACTGAATTGGGGTTTTACTGTTGGACCCCTCTGGACCGTCCGTGGCAAACCTCGAGTGAGCCCGTGACAGGAAATACTGGAGCTGTAGCACTTCATTGATTTGACCCTTTCACTGTGGCGGAGTAGGAAAACGTCCTGGTTTGTAGAAAACAAACTCCAGTGGGCCAGAGAGATAGTGCTCCCCTCTGCAAAAACGAAAACAAATGAAAGAATTGGGGGAACGGTGTGAATAGGGCCGGCAATCCAATCTGATGATTCTTCTAGAAAATTCTCAGTATGTATGTGTGATATTTTTGAATAAAACTGAAACTGTTTCAACACTTTAGTAACTCTCATGCTGTTCAGCCTCTGCTCTCCCTTGAACACGCAGCTCCCTTGTCTCTGTTTCTTTGCCTGCTTACTGCACTCTGGAGAAGCCTGTGTTCTCTCTTGAACACGGATCTCCCCTTTTTCTCCCCTCACACCTCTCTAAGTAAGCTTTGTCCAGTAAAAACTTCCTTGCTTCACACACACACACACACACACACACACACACACACACACACACACACACACACACACACACACCCCCTCTTAAATACAAAAGCAAATCATTAACAGCAGAAGAACTCCAGCAGTGAGACAGTTTGCTGCAGCCCTTAAGCCAAACCCTGACACTGTATGTACTCACCCAAACAAAGCCTGACATTGTAGGTGCTCATCTAATGCCATAATTGCACTGATGATTATTGAACTTCCTGCATCTGCTGACCTGATTTTCTCTTTCTGCTGATTCCTGTCCTTTCCTCTGCTAGAAAGTCACCTCCTCAGGAAGCCCTCCATGAAGATGCCATGTGTATCTGTGACCCTGCCCTCCCAGGCCCTGGCCTCTAACTTTACTTTCATTTCTTTTAATGAATTAATTTTGGAGCGGTTGAGCCATACCCTGTGGTGCTCATGGTCTACTCCTGGCTCTGTTCTCAGAAGTGCCCTGTTCTAGCAGTGCTCAGGGGAACCATCATACGTGGGATCCAAGATGGAACAGGAGCAAGCTACATGCCAGGCAAGCACTTGACCCTCCTATTCTATCTCTCCAACTTTATTTTAATTCACAGCTACACAGGAAACTCAGTGTTGGCTGAGACCAATGAAACCCTGAGCCCCAAAGCCCTCCTCCTGCCCTCACCCTTCAGCTGTGGGCATCTTTTAATCAGTGTGCCTTCCTTGGAGAATTCTCACCCTTTTCCTTGGAGCTGGATCTCCCCAGTGTCAAGACCACCCCCTATCCCTGTGTCAGAATCCCAGTGGTCTGTTTCATTGAGGCCATTCCCCTGTCTTGGGGAGAGGACGGTATTCATTTTTTTGGGAGGGTCTTCCTAGTAGAGCTGGGCCAGCAGAGCTATACACGGGGCCAGTGTTGCTCCAGAGGTTGTGCAGGGCCAGGAATGGGACCAGAACCCTGTGCATGCCAGGGCCAGCCCTCTGTGCCAACTCCTAGGCTTTCGCCAGGGCTGTTCTTGAACTGGTATAAGGGAGACTTATCTCCTTTCTACAGTTCCAGGGAACAGTTTCAAAGCACGCAGCGTCATGCAACCGTTACGGGCTGGGCTGCCGCAGCAGAGCCTGATGTCCCTCTCTCTCTCTCGCTCAGATCCTAGCGATGGGATCATGCACCCGGTGCTCCCACTGTAGTCCTGGCCCTGGGAGCCACTGTGTACACTTGCCTCACGCTGGACCAGAGATAGGAGGCAGCTGTGCCTGCCGCTTCATTTCCTATTTGAGAAGACACAGGCCTTGCCTTTGCCTTTGGGCTTTCTCTCTGGGAGTGGACAGGCACCAGCCACAGCGTGACCTACATTTGCCTCCTTCATCCCCATCCACCTGCCAGCTTTTATTTCTTATTTCATAAGTACCTGTCACTCCTGGTTATGCACAAGGGTCACTCCTGGTGGTGCTCAGGGGCTCGTATGAAGTGCCAGGGATTGATTCTGGGCCCTCCACATACAAGATGAGTGCCTTAGTGACTACTATCTCTTTGACGCAGCGATCTTTTTTAGAAAAATTTAACTTTAAAAATTAATTTTAGGGGTTGGAGCGATAGCCCAGCAGGTAGGGCATTTGCCTTGCATGCGGCCGGCCTGTGCCGGTCCAGGCTCGATCCCTCGGCATCCCATATGGTCCCCTGAGTACTGCCAGGAGTAATTCCTGATTGCAGAGCCAGGAGTAATCCCTGAGCATTGCTGGGTGTGACCCAAAAAAGCAAATAAAATAATAATAATAATGATAATTAAAATGTTTTAAAAAATAATTTTTAAAAAGTGTAAAAAATTTTTTTTTTTTGCTTTTTGGGTCACACCCGGCAATGCTCAGGGGCTACTCCTGGCTCTGCAATCAGGAATTACTCCTGGCGGTGCTCGGGGACCATATGGGATGCCGGGATCGAACCCAGGCCGGCATTAGCCGGACACGTGCAAGGCAAACACCCTAACCGCTGGGCTATCGCTCCGGCCAGAAAAAAATAATTTTTTAAGGATACAGAAACTTTGACAATTTGTGGAGGAGGAAACTCCTCCAAAAAAGAAGAGAAAGAAAAGAGACGCATCTGCTGCCTGGGCCCATGTGCTGCTTATGTCCACGTGGCCGCGAGCACATGTGGCACCCACACTTCTCTCTCTCTCTCTCTCTCTCTCTCTCTCTCTCTCTCTCTCTCTCTCTCTCAAATAAAATCTGTTTATTTGAGATTTCCCTTAAGGGGGGGGGGGGGGGGGGGATCTTAAAAAAAAAAATCTTAAAATAAAATCTGTTTTTACTTAAAAAAGAAAGGAAGGAGGAAACTGGGCACTGCCATGAGCCTGCCAGGTGTGGTCCCAGAAGTATATATATATATATATATATATATATATTATATATATATATATTACTATCACTATCACTAGTGTATATACATATATATACATTTATGTTTGCAATGGGGGCACTTGTGGGCATACCCTTTGACCAGTGTGCCCCCATTCCCTTTATCTTAGCGACATCACCTCATGGATCTACAAGAAAGGTGATGCCGTCAAGATAAAGGAAATGACGTGCACTGGTCAGAAAGTGCCCCCATGCCAAAACAGCAGAGCACACAGTGGCTGAACAAACAAGTAAAGGGCATGGTCCTTGCCAGGAGAACGAGTGTTTTGTTGAACATGTTAAGAGTCAAGGTTGCTTCCTGAAACCTTCGAGGGAAAAGAGAGTCAACTGGAAGCCAACGAGAAAGGGATCTGGTTTATATTGTGGGCAGAGCAACAGCCCGGTGTCACGTCTTCAAAAGAGCATGATTCGGCTGACTTTTCCCAGGAAGGGCTGGTCCTGGCTGAGAACTCTGGGGCCTTCTCGGGATGGGGTGGGCAGACTCCCCTCTCTGCCTGAAGGCACAGCAGCCCGCAGCCACACCTGACAGCCTCCAGTATAGAAAAGGCCCAGCTCCACAACTGAACCTCATCAAAGTGTTAAGCCACCACACTGTTCCAGACCTGTAGCTTCTGGACACCTCAAAATTTCAAAGTATTCTCAGCCCAGTAGGATCACAGTAAGTCTGTGAAAGTTGTGTAGAAGCTCTCTGAGCTCAGAGAGCCTAAGCAGAAACACAGAGGCTCGGCTAGCACCGACAGCTGTGGCAAATCTGTGGAAAAACTTCAGACAACTGCAGGATCATCCTAGTGAGACAGAAAAGTGATCACAAACTGACTCCTACTCATCAAAGTTCTGTTGATTCTATTTTCCTTCATATTGTAATAAAAAATATGAAGTAAATTTGTTTGTCCCTGCTAAGGGCAAGTTGGAGTGGTGAATTGAAAACTGGGGACATTGGTGGAGGGAAGGACACACTGGTGGTGGGATTGATGTTGGAACATTGAATGCCTGAAACTGTATGAATGGCTTGGTAAATCACGGTGCTATAATGAGAGAGAGAGAGAGAGAGAG